>JAIPRL010001998.1:0-51999 GCA_025469235.1 Pemphigus obesinymphae | reverse complement strand
TGGTAGTTTTTGCTTACGCATTAAAAAACTATTATGAAAATCGAAAAATGACCTCTCAAAAGTACCAACTAGACGCAATTTGCTACCGGAAACAGGGTATGAGTGTAAAGATCGGAGCACTCCTTCTAGTAGTAAATTTGTTAACAGAGAAAAAAAAAAAATAAAAAAAGATAAAAAAATAAAAAAATAAACATCATTGTAAAACCACTAGCTCCATCGCTACGCTCAGAATCTAAAAGTGGATGCCCTTAAACAAAATTCTTGCAGGTGCTTTTTATATACTAAGCTGAAACTATACTTATCCAGATAAAATATTGTCTGATACCCAAACGACTTACATTATGTCAAGAGACTAGTAATATCTTAAGGGTACTGTCTGCATTTTGTATGCGCACACGCCTTTGTATATAATATACATATTTTTTAATTACACATTTATACCTTGTATTACACTATATTTTATTTTGTCCATTATATTATAAAGCTTCAAAAGTAGACTAAGTACAAGAGAATAGATTTAGATAGCTCAGGCATGTGTTAAGGATGGAAGAGATAGAAACAGTAAAATTAATAAAAGAAATGAATATAAATTGAAAAAAAGGAAGAGGAAGACTGAAAAAGAGGTGGTTGGATATTATAGTAATATGAAGAGGGCTGGTGTAAATGAAGAGTATGTGGAAGATTGAGTTAGGTATAAGTTGAGCACTAAAGTGGCAAATACAAAATAGTAAAGGTGAAGATATAAAAATGCCCAAAACTCAGAAAGGAAATATACTAAATTTTCAATTTATAAATAAATCTACAATTGATAAAGAACAGCAACATTATAGTTATAATAGAACAAAAAAATAACTAACAAAATTAATGGACTAGAAATATTAAAATGAATCAATATTAATGTGACAAGAATGTATTAGAACTTCTAGAATTTATTACAAATACCTATTTTAAACTCATAAATTATTTTTTTCTAATTTCTTTGAATATTTTGATTCTTATATGTTTTTAGTTTATTTTCACTTTTATAACAAGTAATCTTTCATCTACAAACTTATAAAACCAAAAAATAGCATAAACTAATGAATCTACTACATAATATCAGTAACTTAACTAAGATATTTTGAATGTTACAAAACCTCCCTAGGCCATATTTATGCTACAAATACATATATCATCTATAATTTGTTATAATATTATATAATATATATTCCAATATATTTTCATTTTTCACAAATTAAATTTTAATAACCGATACCTAATATAGGTACCTATTATAAAATATAAAACAAAAATTTTGCAATAACAAATACTTAGTGTCATTAAAACACAAGTTGTGGTGTAATAAATTGTGTGCAATAATGTAAATAAATATATGAAAAATCATTTACTAGAACAGTTAACTAATATCAATAATATTTTAATTACTCTGTGAATGCACCCAAACTTACATATCTAGGAAAAGTTTTAAATGAATGATACATATAAAAACGGTGGAAATAAACAACACCAGTCGCCATGGTGTTGTAACCCAAGTCCATTTTAGTGCCAGCATCAATGATGAATCGTGCTCCTTCTTGACGATAACGAGATTCTATCTCGTGTGGTATACCGTCTTGAGCCGAAGCGGTTCGATGTAGTTCATCTTTATCAAAATACCAAAATGCCATTGTCATTGTACTTGAATCTGCAATATAAATTATTAGTATATATTTTTAATTCAAACCTGATGCATACATGAAAAATATTGTGCTTATTTACCAGTCATATTAAATCACAAAAACGTAAGTTTACATCAATAAATTAAAAACTAAAGTTATTAGTCATTATTGCTAAATATTGGTCGGTTATTTGCTATTTTATTTTAATACAATTCATAATCAAACACTTATAATTAAAACTAAAAAAAAAAAATGTATATCAGTAGTAAGTATGTCTGAACATTTTCACATTATAAATTATTTGAAACAACATTCGCGTTGCTAACTTCCATCTGTAATTTATAGGTGCCCACTGTCCACGATCATGAAGATAGTCACGGTACCACATGATGCTCCGTGCGATTCGCGAACTCGTTTGATACCCCCAGAAAAGTGAAAACGTATTTTCCTATTTTTCGTGACGGTTCGATAGAATTCTTTTTATGGTATTTTGGCGAACTACAATATGCAACGCTACCGCAATTATTATTTTACTCGTACCTATCGCATTTACCATTTGTTATATATAATTAATGCTTTTTACCAACAATCTGTGGAAATGTGGCAAATAACGAATATACACAAACTCTTACGATTTGCGATAATACACGAATGAATACCAAATATTCGTCAAGTACACGAGTCGTGGGAATGCGGTTTTAAACACAATTTAATAACAAGAATAGTTATCCCAAATGTCCCGTATTATACGGGATTATCCCGTGTTTGAATCAAGTGTTCCTACTAAATGTTGGAAATGTCACTTTTGTCTCGTATTTATAAATACTAGTTACGTACTAATTTATAAATATCAGAATACGTCAGTATCTTCAATAATTTTTAATCAATAATTAAACATGAAAATATGAATATATCTTTAATTGTGAATTTAAAAATTATAATATCGCTTGTTTTTAAATTTTATAAGAAAATTCATTCTAAAATAATTAATCTATAGTTTATGAACAAAGTAAGAGGATAAAAGTAAAAGATAGAACAAATGTAAGTGACTTTTGCATTAAACACTTCCGATATCAAATTTCATCAATTTAGTACTTTAAAGAAGTAATTTTTCTATTTGTAAAGGAAAAGTTAGGTAAACACTGAAAAGTTGTATGAAAACTGAAAAATCAATTTTGGATTGACTGTTGACCAGTCTCTACACAACCTACCCAGCTAACATTTTTATACCTAACTATAAGAAAAATCACTTGAAAATAATTTTAAGCTTTATGTTATAGGTATGTATATTAATGTATATTATAATTGTATGTTATATTAATTTATTAAAATTTAAATCTAATAAAAGTATCCCATATTATATAGTTTAACATATTTTGTAACCTGCAAGAAAGATTAATTCTATTTTTGCAGTTTCCCATATAGATACCTGCAGATACCTACATAATATTTTCTTTGATAGATACATTTTTAATAAATTCTAAATAGTGCAATTCAGCTCCCTACCACACATTTTTATAAAAATGTAAAATCATTGGTTCTTTTTCAGGGGAGTTTCAAATATAGGGTAAATAAATAAATAATTTAGGATGCTACGAGTCAAAAATTGTTGGGAACCTCTGATCTATAGTTTCAATAAATAAGAGAAAGAGATTTTTAGATTATCACATTTTTAAATGTAATTTAGACATTTTTAGATTATGAAAGAAAATGGAATTGAGAGTACAAAAAACTTTTTGAAAAAAATGTCACAAAAATGATTTATAATTTCAGATATAGGTATACTCATGATAAAAAAAATTATCAATTTAATTAAGAACATAATTTTAATTATAAGTATACCAAAATAATATTCGGGCTTTAAAATATTTCATCATCAGCATAGTAATTATTCTGTTAACAAGTTAACCTAGTACATTAGGTTATTCTGTGGTCTTTGGTTATTAATTTAGTACACTTAGCAAATATTTTATTTTTCATTTAAAGATGATTTAAAAATAAAAATACAAAATTGATTTTACCAAATGAAATAAATAAAATATAACAACAAAATGTAAGTATACAATAGTTGTAATTTATTTTGAAGTCAAAACAAACATTGAAAATTAAAACAAAAAAAAAAAAAAAAAATTTTATTGAGTACTTAAAAAAAACTCAATCTACAGTGGGTCTTAAAAGTTAAAAATAATTCAATCGTTAGTAGTCACACAAATTAAAAAAGAATAATAAACAATAAATAATTCTAAGTATATCACTACACAGTCTCACTCGTGTACATAAAAATGCTAGATTTTTAATAAATCTTCACAATTGCTAAGCACATTTAGGTATTGTTTTCAATTTTTCCAATTGCAGTAATACAAATAGTTAAAAAAAAAAATCATAATATAATGAGATCTAATACAATGTTTACAGCCTTTCAAATAAATACTTAAATAAAATAATATATTATAATTTTTTGATATCTAAAATTTAGTATATTTGCCATATTCTTTTCTCATTAAATTAAACTTAAGTAAAAAAATTTAAATTATACAAAATCAAATCAATACAAGTAAAATAAATGTTATAAAATATAAAACACAAAACAATAAATCTTGGAAAACAGGTAACTTTTGACTCTACCGCTATTAAAAAGGACCCAATACTATAAGCAATACTTATGAAAAACATTAAATATTGTTTTAAAACTATAATTACTATTATTTGTATAATTATTATTATTATTATTATTATTAAAATTATTAATATAATTATCATTATTATTATTATTAATATTATAAAGATAGCACAGACAAGCATCAAGATAGGTACTTTTAGACTGATTTTCCATGAAAACTATCATATGTCACGAGGAGACGTTTAGCAACACTGAGAACTGTAACAAAAATAAAAATATTAATGACAAAAAATAAATACAAATAAAAAATAATACAATTACACAAATAATTGAAAAACATACTTGTAGTGATGCAAAGGATATTAATTGCTATTTATCAATATCAGATTCTTGACCAGAAGAGAATGTGCCTTTGCCCAAGCACCCCTCGATTAGGGAAATGCATTCCTTTGACATGATGTATGGACGTAAACGCGGAGATGCAAAAATGAACTTCCGGCATTCGTTATTGGCAATGATAACGAGCACCTCGCTATTTGGAGCGCTTGATAATTCATAAGCCTATATAAACAATATTCTATTATTATTACCTAATAAATAAAACTAATTCGAAAAAAATATAATATAGTAATTTAAGAAAAAAAAACAAGATAATAAATTCAATATTACAAATGTAATTTTTTCATTAAATTGAAACAATTTTTGGTTCATGCTGAAGATGACAACTTGGTTGAAATATGTATATGCAGATAAAAGTATTATTTTATTTTGTGATTTAGGTTTATAATATATTATATTATAATATTCATATATAACACGGATACTTACATTGCCTTCAACCAGATCAATATAACGTTCAAATTCCGTTGAAACAAAATCATTTGCTACAGTGCAATCCAAAGTAGGACGATAAATCGGTGGACGATTACACATCATTGAAGTAAAACGACAAAGTTCAGTAGTCACAATAAATTGTTCAAGTTTGTGTGTGCCAAGTAGTGTTGTTCCTTCTGCATGTGAGAACATCATTAATACAACATCCATACAATGGTCTGCAGAAAGATTCCAGACCTAAATTAAAACATACAATTTAAATACACTTTAGGAAAAGATCAATAATATTATAAAAATGTGAACCTGACAATTTTTAACACATGAACAATGTCCCAGATAATAATTGTTTGTTATGCAATATATATGCAACAGTGCTATAAGAGGGTTAAAAGTTTACGAGAATGCCCTAGACAAATTAAAAACAAATATCAAGCTGGAAATTAACTCCATTAACCCATACTTCCATATTTTTTTTTACTATATAAGAGCCTGCATACTAGATATATGTATTAGTACATAATGACGAGATATTAGAAAATACAATTTAATTTTGTTTTCTTTTATTTGTCATAAAAAGTTTCAATAAGCATTTCTATTTTATTATTTTTTTATTTTTTTGTGAACATTTCTGAGTCTATAATATTAAAAAATTATCCAAGATAACAATGTACCTACTCCAACTAAGCTTATACCTAATGTATGACATTATATTTATGAAGTAATAACATAATTAACTTCTGTAAAATACCCTATATGTACCAAATTGTTTACTATTATAAATTAATCCAACACATTTTCTCCCCAGGGTTTTTTTTATGCCATAGGGCATTTTCTACCAATAAAAGTTTTAATCAAATTACCTGATATAAGATACAATGAAAACATGTACAATGTAGAATAGTAGGGTTCTGAAATTACATAAAATTGATGATTTTAAAAATGTATATATATTAAGAAGGCGCTATACCAACCATTTTTAATGGGTTATGTTTAGACAATTTTTAAAAAGTTTTTTGAATAATGAAAATTTAAAGTTAAAATTGATTAGAAAAAATATTTATTTTTTAGAATATTAGTGTGAATAATATAATAATATATTAAGTAGGTACCCAATCATTTCATTTCAAGCTGGTTTTCTGAAAATGAATTCCTCAATAATTTTTATTTTATATATCAATATAGGTAGGTATATACCTATTTTTTGCCATACGTACATTGACTTGCGCATGGGTGCAGAAAATGGTTCATATACTACCTACATCTGAATTTTTTTTGGCCCGATATTTTGTAAATGCAGGTACTTATGAAGTATAAATCGATACAAGCTGGTTTTTCCTGACTCGGTCTGGCCCTACCAGTTTGTTTTACGACTCAGCCCAACTAATTTTGTTAACATAAAAAGAGCCCGACCAAGTATTAAAATATTTTTCTATATGCTTAGCCTGGCTCAGAATTCTTATTTAATAGACCAATTCGGCCTAATACTTAATGATTATGAAAACTGCTCAAATTTTTTTTGTTTATATATGAAAGCCTGATTCAACACAATATTAAATAATTTTTAACTCATTTTGGTTTGGTATTGGTGTTTATTTTTTAAACTAATTTTCTAAGGAAAACAGTTATTATTTGATTATGGGCAATGGACCAAATTTGTAAATTGGTTTTATGCAAGTATAAAAACACGAGTAAACAACAAATTTTCATCATGTTGAGATGAAGCTTTATTTATAATTATATTATTATTGAAATGGATACAATTTAAATCACGGCCCGTAATGTATTTCAAATTTTAAAATCCGACATGGCCTATATTGGATTTAAAATTTATAAAATCGATCAAGATTACATATTTTCGTAAGAATATCGGCCCATAATGTTAAATATAAACACCCGGACATTTAATGGCCGACCAGATCCAGTTTTAATTGTAAAGAGCACAACCCAGCCTAACAAACCGGTCCTTAATATCAAGATTACAAAATAATTTGCTGGCTGGCAGGTCGATCTGAACCAATTTTTTATTTCTACAGTACAAAGATATGTAATTTTCCAACTTTCGGGAAAATCAAATTTAAGCTTTTTATTGACATTTAAATAGTAAAATATTTTATTAAAAACCAATATTTTCAAGATTTGTAAAAATTGTTTTAAGATGTCTACTGACTACTGCTTCTTGACTAATTTAATAGATTTTCAAGCCATTCATGTATCAAGAAGTGTCTATTATTAATATAGATACCTATTGAATTTCCTTTAGTTTTGGTGTATCTTATTTGGTTAACTAATCTATCTATCTTCTAAGTTCTTCAGAACTTTATCATTTTTTAAATAAAATAATTATATTTATAATATTCTACGTATTACATTATATATTAAATAGGTTCCTACCTAATTGAATTTCATATTTAATCTTTGATGGCTTTTTGCTGAAATCGGTAGTAATAATTAAAATAGGTACCCAATTACAAATTATTTCAAAATGTCATAATTCATAATAATAAATTATTTATACTTTTGACGTTGTTTTCTGTTATTTATTAGACATTATATTATACCTATGGCCATTATAGACTAGATGTGTTTGAGATAACTGGAAAATTGAAATACTCCATATATCATATATGTTCAAGGTTTCTTTGAGGACCAATTTATTTAAATTATGTTTATCTTGTGTAATAGAGGGCATAAAATACTATTATTTTATTTATAATTTTAACCATTTTAGATATATACATAACCAAGGATGGGCAAAATTAATGAAATAATCAACTAGATATAGTTAAGTTTTGTCACTAGTTAAAAATTAACTTGAAATTTAATGACTTAACTAGTTATAGTTTAAAATTAAAACCCAATTTTAGTTAACATAAATTAGTTAATCCAAAAGTTAAAGTTAATTTATTTTATCTTTATTGGTATATTTTCAATTGTTTACCTACATCAAAATTACCTTTTAATTTAAAATTACAAAATACAATAGGTAGATAATTTAACAAAATAAAAATAAAAACAATAAAATATGATTTATGAACAATAAATTATTAAATCTAGTCTTAAAATAAATTTTTATTGTCTATTTTATTTAAATAAGAACAAATTCTGTACGAAACACATACCTAATGTTTATGTATTATTATTTTTTATTAGAAGTGATAGTGTTAAAAACGTTATTGCCATTTTATGTTTATCACAACTATATTACTATTACCTATGTAATATGAATACTCAATGTCCAACACAAAATTATTTTGAAGTTTAAATTATATAATTTTAGTAGGTACCTACTTATAAATAATACAAATAGTACCTATACCCATTTATAAAAACATAATATGGTCCACTACTATATACTATACTATACTATACTATACAATAGTAGTCTACTTAATACATGAACTATAATAAAATATACACACACGTATAGTGTTTATTTATTATAGGTACCTATACGAAATAGAATATCAAAATACATATAACATATTATGTAATATATATTATAGAATTAACAAAAATATTAACTTAACTTAATTATTATATTATATACCCAAAGTCACAATATTATACACTTCATTTTGCGTATATGTATTTCAATAACTAAATTGTTGAAATACGTATATGCAAAATAAAGTGTATAATATTGTGACTTTGGGTATATAATATAATAATTATTAATAGTCACAAGTACTCATATATATTAATAATTTAACTTAACTTTCAATGAAAAAAATTAACCAGATAGGTAAATAACTTGTTCATAGATATCTTAACTACATAATATGATAAGTTTATAATTGATAAAATTAACTAGCTAAGTTAATACTAACTTAACTTATTAACTAGTTGATACCCATTCTTGTACATATATTATAAATAGTATAACTTTTGTTTTTCTAATGAGAACACTCATTTTTGGTACCATATTCAAGTAGGTAAATTAGTTTAAAGTAATTTTAGATGTACCATTGTCTCAGATTCAAAAATGACCAAGTTACAGATTTGAAACTTGGACACTTGATCAATTTTGGATTTAGACCCATAATTTATAAATCAAAATTACTTTTAAAAAGGCCGGTTGTATAAAAATGTGCCATTTTTGCATGCTATGCTACATCTGCGTTTAGATTCTAAGCACGCCTATGCATATGTATATATATACCTAATAAAATAAAAAAATTAATTTGGGGAGAAAATGTCTATAATATTACTGTAGTACCTATAGATTATTATTTTTATATCTAATCTAATATTTATTCCACTTTTATCTGTAGATTATTTAGTTTATTATCAAAATTAGAATGCATTTTCACATTTTTTTTTAGAGTAGGTACCTATGCAGTTTAATGGGAGTATGAAATGTCGACGATTGTTTAGCAGAGACTTTGTCCAGTATTTAATATTTATTAAAGAAACAACAACCAATGCATAACTAATATATTCTTATTTTTTATATTGTTGTTTTTCTTGTAATATTCTTTATACCTATTAATAAAACTATATCTATTTTATGAAAACAGTAGTATAGTTTTAAAAAAGGCCATTAGAGAGTGGAAGCACTTCGCTCAGTGGATAATGGTTAGATTCACTCAGAATCTAAAATAATAAATGTTATGTATGATAATTTTACTAATTTTATAAACAAAATTCTTATTAGTTAATTGTAGGTAATTACTATTATTAGTATATGACTATCAAGTAAATTAAAAAAATATATTGAAAATTCCTATGAAAAAAAATGTTTACCTACCTATACAAATTATGATTTATCTGGGCTATCCTAGGAACATCTCTGCAGTGGCATACATACACGGGGGGTTCTATTCTGTGGTTCAACCCCCTCCCCTCACTGACCGTTTTCATATATTGGAAACGTAAAAATGAATAAAATTTAAAATGATTACCTAATAATTTATCTAGATTAAAATTGTATTATAATTAGTTTATAGTTATATACCTAGATATAATTTTATACTATAAGTACATCTTTATCAATAACATAATAATTCTGATCAAAAACGCAATGCGACTGTTCGTGGACTGAAGAGGAATTTTGGATCGCTGACCGCGACCGCTAAAAAAAACCAACTATACCTGTAGACGTATATTTAGTTTACATTGTATCAGTAACCTCATGATCGGGACATGCTTTCATAATTGCAATCACGCAAGGGAACCGTACATTTAATGTCACTATTACTCAAGCTATTACTTATCTGTAAGCTTACCAATTACCACCAGCACCACAGATATACGATTACTTTTATCATTAAGCTTTTGGACTTGAACAGATATCGTTTGAAAATCATTTATATTCTATTTTAGTTATTTAACTATAATTTTTCTTTTATATTTGTTTAAATAATATAAAACAATGAAAAGAATAAACAAATATTTTATAGCGGATAAAAGTAAGAAGCAGAACATTGATCAACCATTGAAAGACCAAGAAAATTGAAAATGTTATTATAATAAAAAATATTATATGATACAAATTATATATAAATAAAATTTATTAACCTATCATAAAAATCTCTGTTATAACTAATATATTTTTTTTTATATATAACACCCCCAGACACGACGATAGGGGGGAGGTCAAGGGTGATTCACTCCGGACCTGGGATTTTCATGTAGACCAGAAAAATTTACAATGAACTTTTTTTTTTTTCATTTTTCTTATTACTACCCCTCCCAAGGGGTCCTGATTTTCTCTCTGCTGAACCCCACTCCTAAGATTGAAAATTGCTGTGTACGCCTCTACATCTCTAGATGCCATGCACCTATACCAAATACTGTAGATTTATCTATATTTCATCTACAATATTTGCCTATACCTACTTACATTTTCAAAGAAAAATTTGAATTAGCATTTCTCATTTTTATTAACATAACAAACATGTAAAAATAAGAAACAAAAACCAAGTGCTAGCCAAATATAGATAACAACATTATTTTTGATACATGCATTTTTACAAATTTTATGAGTTGTAAAAAATAATGTTTTAAAATTTTTAAATAACACTATTAATCTTAAAAAATCAATTTATCAAAAAATGACCAAATAAGGCATTAGATAATATTATCTAGCATTTGTTTTTTGTTTTATATTTCTAAGATATTTTCAAGTTAATAAAAAAGAAATATGTTCAATAATGCTTAAAGATTTTTTTTTTTAAACAAACTAGGTATACTACTTTTAAATTGTTGGATTTTTATTTTTCTTAAAATTTTATAAAAAATTGCTTACCTATACAAAATTTAACACTAATTTTTAGATACTACAGTAATTTTAAAAAGATTTAGATGGGTACTGCCAAAAATATAAAATTATGTTCTTAGTTAAAAAAAATTATAATTAGGTAGGTATCTACCTAATTAATAGGTACCTACCTATTTCTTGTACGAATATAGACTACAATGTACTTATTTTTGATATAAATTATTATATATATATATAAAGTATAACTTGAGTAAAGTATAAAATAGTTATAAGGATTTGTTATTGTTTGAAAAACATAATACTCCTTAAAATTGAATTCTAGGTGCACCTATGTTTCCCCTGGATAATATTGATAACTAGGTAGGTATTTAAAAGTGTAGAACGGTTTTTCCTGGCTGACTAACGAAACCAGTATAATAAATATAAAAATGGTTAATAAGGAGTAGAAACACTTATAAGTATTACTATTAGCATTAATGTGGTTTAAAACAAACACTATTAATACATAGTGGGCTGATCTGTGATCTCGTGCAAGACATAATACCAGAGGGTCGCGACCACCGTTCTCGGACGTCCGTCCGTTAAAAGGTCAACCGTTGCCTGCCCACAAGCAAATATATGGTAGATTTCCCTTGCTGAGTCTTCGGACTACAACGCAACCGAGTAATCAAAAGGTCCTACAATAGACCTCATAAATATGGTACCACGGGTAGGCCAGGAGCCCCGCTCATCATGCACTACGACTTAAGTCGGATGAGCACCCGGACTTACATTGTCCCGGGGAAACTGCGCAACGACGGGGCTTGGCTTTGTAGTGGCTGTAGCGGGAGCTACAAAGTGGTTTATAAGCCGTCGCTTGGCTAGGCGAAGGCATCATGGTGTTAGGGTCCGCGGGGCGGTGACTTGGGTCCTCAGGGTCCCGGGCTGCCGTTCCGCGCAACCGTCCACCCAGGGTGCTTAGCCGACTTATCGGTGAGTCACTCCGAAGGTTGCATGTGACCATACACACTGCAGGAGTTGGATAGGCTCCCTTCTTACCCGAGTCGTAAAGTAGCGGGAAGTGATTGTGAAAATTGTTTCTCTACAATCAGTACGACGCGCCTCTACGGAGGCGGGTCGGTGTTCGTCAGCCATACGCTCGTCGCTGTGTGGCTGCGGCGGGTTTGCCCGGTGTGGCGAGTCAGATGCCCACTTGGTCTCTTTAATAGCGCACAGCACTAACATAAGGTACCGGTTGAGCTGGAAACAGCAAAACCCCCAAAACCCAGGAACTACATGTCAATACATAGTGCTATAGTAAATATATGGAATAAATTTCAAGTTTCTGGTATTTTAATTTTCCAATTTATAATGATTTTGTCGTTTTGGTACCTAGTTACAAATATTATATATCATTTATAATATGTAACCATGACTAGTTGAGAGTAGTTAGCGCTACACTCAGAATCTAAGATAATCCTATATTATTTCTTGACTTAAAAAGGGTACTTACCTAATTTTTTACATTTTAGATTCTGAGTGGAGTGAGGAAACTATTTTCATTTTATTTTATAGTAATAAATATGGATGAAACAAAAAATGTTTGCATATAAATGCATAGATTTTGGGTAAGAACATATTTTTGTATACCTATCTCTTATAATTGCACATTTCAAGATTTATTGATGCATAAATGCATATTATTGTAAGCTTTTTTAGCACATAAAAATCTGGTATTATATGAAGTATAATATTCTGTGGTACATTATATTATGTTCAGTGATACCTACCCTTACTATCCCTACCTAATAAAATAAAATAATTATTTTAGTATCAAATAGGTATTTTTTACAATATTGTTACATTTTAAATAGTTAGGTACCCTGTACTACCTATGTAGGGACACAGTAACTGGATACCAATCACTATATATAGATTATAATACCTATCTTGATGCTATACATATATAAAATCCTTAAGGAGTTGGGGGAGTCATTTATATAAGTACCTACCTGTATATTTTTTTTTTTTTTTACAAGATAGATAGGAACTATTTGGTAAATATTGTTTGTTAATATCTTCATTCTTCGTCTATGAATTCATACCAATATTTTAGACACGATAAAGCTCTGAATATGCATTACAGTTCACAACATACAGTAGGTAGTAATGATAATCAATGTGCCGTAAAAATTCTATTAGCAAACTCCTCCCAAAAATGGACTACCTACCTTCCAATAGAAGATAGATAATACTATTTCGGGTTCCAGTAAAAGAAACTACATAGGTATTAGTCAGTACACGGAATAAATAAATACATTTTAATTAGATGGGTGAATATAAATTATTTTGGATCTATATATAGAATACTATATTTATAGATAGATACTACCTACCTACCGAATTAAACGAAAAATGACTTTCATCATTAGCAGAACATAACGTACCTATGTAACACATTCTTAAGCCAATAATTAGATTTCACTAAAAGAGGCTTCAGTTTCGTCACGACCCTGCGTTGCGCCTTTGCGCCTACCTGTTACGGAACGGAGTACGGGCCACAGAGAGGGGCAAGTGCGCGCGGCGGCGGCGGCGACATAAATACACATATACGCACGACCGTGGAGAGCGTTTTTTCGTTTACCTTTTTAAACAGTTCGTCCTTGTTTACCGTTTCCGATATGGTTTTCAGCTTCATTTCAACGGTCCAAACACGGCGATCATAAGTCGCGAAACGCTATATACGATCGAAATGAAACGTCACGAATCGTTGCTGTTATTATTGTGCGATTTATCGTCGTCGCCCGAAAAGCTCAGCGGTAGAAGCGCTGCTGTTGCACGGTAACTGGCGGAGTACGGTGGCGGTCGGCGCGACTGACGGCGGCGGCGGTACTTATAAACAATTCGATTTTTGAAACTCCCTCGCCGTATCGGTGCGTCGTCGGCGGGTAGTAGTCCTCCTCGTCACCCTCCACCGACAAACACCACCCCCCACCACCAATCACCACCCCACATAATAATATCAAATAATATGTCTGTGCACTCTACGGTAGGCCGGCCGGAGACGTCCTATGGGTCGGCCGGCGGCGACCGGCCATTACAGTGTTACCGCTCCTACTGACCCAAAAATACAACGTGCACGTATATAAGCGACAGGGCGGTAAGCTTGTAAAGTTCAAACCGAAAACTCTGTTATAATCACGGTTTTTTACAAATTCAGTTTTGTTTCAAATTTTGCGCTAACGACTAGGTACTCAATATCGTTTGTTTGGCCTAGGAGAACGCTATACACCAGGGTCCAGGGATCCCAGATTTCATTTTAGAATATACAGGACATTTTCATTATGCTTCATTAATTTGCGTAGAATTTTTAATTATTTTCGAGTGACTTTTCTTATAAAAATATAAAATGTCGGATGGATGATGCAGGCTGTGGAAACTGATTAATCGTCGATCTAAAATCGACTTTTGTCAAGATTGCTCCTCGATCCATGCGTTCTGCTCTAAAACCATAAAATACTTCATTGTACCTATAACCATTTGCAATATAATTCTCACTTCGTTTAAAATTTTATTTTATTTTCATGATAAAATTATAAAAATACTATAGATAGGTAGGTATATTGCAAAAAATGTTAATTCACAAATAATTATTTTCCTTATGTTCGAATATTGATTAATAATTAACTATATTATGTAAAGATAATAATATATTTTGAATAGGTAATAAGGAAAAAGGGACGAACGTATGAACTATAACTATATATATCCACTACCTACTTGAAAATACACGACGAAAGTGGCATTTCCAATATTTTGTCGGGACACCAGTCAACGCTTGATTTAAATATGGTACAATATTGTATAATAGGTATGAGACGTTGGTATCCTTACTATATACATACGCTTTTTAAGGGGTTCTATAAGACATTTTTATAAAGTTTATAAAAGATAAAAATAAAAATCTAATAATTTAAAAATATTGAATTTATTTAAAAAAATAAAAGTAGGTAGGTAATTTAAAAATAGTCGTGTGTCAGTGTCATTTTTTATTGTTGTGTTATCACGATATTTGTTGAAAATCACGTTTACGCTCTATATGACCACATAATATTAGGTTATACTTATAACTATAGATACAATAGTAGGTATAGCTATACAACTTCTCTCTTTGTAATCGTAGTTAAAATGTATACAAAATATGAAATATTTGCTCGAATGTGTAATTTTTTTCAATATGTTTATTTGAAAGTCTAAAATTTTAAAAGCCTATAAAATATTTATATAGCGTGAATGTATTTTAATATAGCAAACATGGGTGTGTTTCTTCTTAAATTCTAATCTTAAATCCTCTTAAATAATATAATCCACGAGGTTCCATGAGAATCAATTTAGATTCGGTTCTATGCCTAAATCATGTAGGTAAGTACCTACCTATACCTACATGGGTTGGGTTTAGGGGTTTGTAACCGATTTTTATAACACGCCCGATTTTTAAGGAGTTTTGTATAGGCGATATTTATTAAATTTTAAGAAAAATGAAAATCAAATGAAATATACTTTAAAAGTATACCTATCTAATTTTAAAATATACCTGCGTATCAATATCATTTTTAATTGTCGTGTAATAACGATATTTGTTTTAAAAAAAAAAAACATATTTATCATTTTTATCAACTTGAGAAACATGATGCTACTGCCGAGTTTTGATATACCTACCTACCTATATATGTATTTTTAAGTGTTTTATATAAGCTGTTGAAAAAATAAAATCGATATTTTAATAGCTTATTAAACGTGTAAAAAATAAAAATGTATATCTCTAAAATCTACTATAATTTGTTTTTTGTTTCATATTTTTAATTCAAACATGTTTGTAAGTTGATAAAAATGAAAAATTCTAATGCAAGTTTTTCATTGAAAAATTGTCGGTGTGGCGTCCTCTTAAAGTAATTAAATCCTATATTTAGTCCTATAATTTACAACAAATAATTTAAAAATAAAATATAATTATATTTTAATATCATAACTAAGACTGAATTTGTAGTAAATGCATTTTTTTCCAAATTGTCTATATATTAAAATATTTTGTTTCAAATCATATTATTTTGCATTTTAGATTTTGAGCGTAGCAAGGGAGCTAGTGGTTTTACAATAATGTTAATTTTTTTATTTATTTTTTTTTTCTGTAAACACTTTTTCTACCAGAAGGAGTGCTCCAATTTTTACATGTTTACTTGGTTTCCGGTAGCAAATTAAATCTAGTTGGTACTTTTGAGAGGTCATTTTTCGATTTTTCGACTTTTTTTTCTTTCAAGTCCACACTTTATGTCATGTGACTGTTTAATTATGTTACTGTTGTATATAGTACCTATTGTAATATACACCAATTATAAATCAAATGGCTTACTTAATATTTTATTCGTTTTCAATATTATAAATGTTTTAAACTGAACATTCAATAAAATATACTGTATATTTTATCTACTAATAGGTATGTACCTATATGAAATTGAGCTATTATAAACATATCATATTACATTTTAAAATATACCTACATAAGGTTACACTAAACCATATTTATTTCTACATAGTTTGATCTTCAATGTAATGTTAAACATAGATAGGTACTGAGTATATAATTAGTTGTGTATATTACACCGAAGAATCGTTTTATTGAATGCAATGATTTATCATTGCTTTCAAATGCAATACATCCACCAAGAGTACGAGCTGTCCAGTAGCAAAGTGCATCCATCCCTACTGACACCCAACGAGCGAAATGTTTCCACTCCCTATACTGACCGCCTTTTTTGACATTTTCATTACCTACCTGACATTTAAGAGGCCCCAAAACCAACGAAAAATCAACATAAAAGCGTGACAAAACTATGGGACTTTGAAAAGTCGGATTTCAATTCTGAAAACTGTTTTGAATTCATCAGTTTGTCATCTAGGGATCGATCGAGGCGTTTATTTTAATTTTTATTTTAGTCGTTTAAAAATCACAATTTTTGAACATTGATTATATTTTAATCTATAATAATAAAGAAAAATGCCTCGATCGATCACTAGAAGACAGGCAAAAAATTTACGATTTTACGATTGTTTTACATTTTTATAAAGGTCATTAAATTCTAAAATCACACAGTTTCTGACCGAAACCCGTTTTTAATAAATATTTATTAAGAGGATGTAGCACACCACATTTTTAGGGAGTTTTTTATGGGAAATTTTTTGATATTTTAAGAAAAATAAAAATCTAACAATCAAAAAACATTTTAATATAATTTAAAAGTAATTAAAAAATAGTCCTGTGTCAGTACCTACTATTTTTTTATTGTGGTGTAATCACGACATTTGTTTAAAAATACGTCTAGGCAAAACAAATAAAATGGCTTTATAAAGTTCAAACACCTATTATAAAATTTGTAGATGATAACATTTCAGAGATAACCTCAATGGGGTTTTACAATTTTTTAAATACAAAGCTCGTTATCGAAGATACAAAATACTATTTTTTTTTCCATTTTTAAGACACTGTAACTTTTTTTAAACATATCATTTGAAAAAATGCCGATGTAGTTATCTCCAAAATGTTGTTTTCTATCAATTTTATAATAAGTATTATAACTCTAAAATTATTTTAAAATGTAATTTTATTTGTTTTGTGTAAACATGTTTTTACCGTTGAAAATATTCAGTGTAACGTCAGAGCAAACAGTTTTCAATGAGAAACTCATGTAAGTACCTAATAACTAATGCTATATAGTATTTCTCATTTTTAATAACTAACAACAAACATCTTAGAAATATGAAACAAAAAAATAAATTATGGATAATAACATTATTTAGTGCCCTACATAGGCTTTTTTCCTTATTTTAATTTTTTTAAGTTAAGTACCTATATTTATTTTAAAAAAATTTAAAAAGTTAGTTTTATAAAACATGTTAAACACACATATTAAAAAACGGCTACGCAGGACCAATTATTATTCATTCTTAAAATGGATATATAGGTATACCTAAACATTTTTCAATAATTGTTAGATTTTAATTTTTTTTTAATTATCTTAAAATTGCCTATATAAAACCCCTTAAAAATAGCCGAGTTAACATCATTCAATACTTCCCAATAATAATATGTTAGGTACTATATAGGTACCTATAATAGGACTATTTTTTAATTACTTCTGAAATGTATTTTAACATTTATCAATCGTTAGATTTTTATACTTCTAAAAATTTCCTTAAAATTAGGTCACTTTGGCACTACAAGTTCAAATTTCATTCTTAAAAAATTAAAAAAAAGTTTCACAATTTTATCACAATGAAAGCAATTTTATGGTATCGCCCTTAACAAAGATCTATAGGTATCTATTTATCTCCTACTCTTTATTTTGAATTTTATATAAACAATATGATTGATAGGGCCCTTAAAGTCCTAGGATTCATAAAATGCAACACAACCAATTTCTCTTTCATTTGTTGTATTCGTGTCCTTTATTATTCCTTGGTTCATTCCATTATGGAGTATGAGGTGGTGGTTTTGCTTCCCCACCTATTCCGTGATGTGCTCCGAATGGAACGAGTCCAAAACAGATTCTATTCTTATCTTATGCTGCCTTCCTATTAAAAATTGATGATCCTCAACACGACTATTCTCTTATTCACTCAACCCTTCGACTTCCATCCTTAGCCTCCCATCGAATTGAAGTCCACCATTTCTGATCGTCTATCCTCAATTTATTTTCGTGTTTCCACCCACAACTCAAAAATCCACTGTCTTTTCCAACTTTTTCATCACCACACCTCTTCTCTTTGCCGCTTCCACAATCCTTCTTCACTGATAAACATTCCGTTGCCATGTCGATGCTGAAGGTGTTGTTTATTTTGGATAGGTCTCCCTTCACCGAATCAAACCATCTCTGGCGTGGTCTCTTTCCAGCCTGGATCCCCACCATAACCTTCCGTATGAGGCATCCTTCTGCCCGCCCATTCTATTCTCTTACTACGAATGAGTTGGCATATACTTGGATGGTTATAAAGTAGTATAAATAGTTGTAACATCACTACACCTCATATGGACAAAATCATCCTATACATAGAATGCTAAGGAATCTATAGATAAGTTTAGTCCTGACCTCATTTTTAGCCAGTAATCTTTAACTATAATTAGTGTAGTACCTATATACCTTTATCTTTTATTTTATATTTGTAATATTGCCTGTTTGGGCGTAATAAAATAAAATAGGTAGGTATCTACCTACCTAGTCCTTATATTCGCATAAGAAATAATTATAATTTTTTTCAACTACAAGAAAAATAATTTCATATTTTTGGCATTAAATTTATTTAAAATTACTTTAGTAGGTACCTACCTAATATATATTAGTCAAGTATTTTTCAATAAAAAGTGTTGATAAATTAGTAAAATGGTTTTTTCGTCATACTAGTTCTCAACCAATTTTTAATCTGATGCATCAATGAAAAATACCTTTAACAAGTTATTGAAGATAACTACCTTTAGTTATAGCAATTTAGAGTAGTTTAAATACATTGGAATAAACCTTGACATTACAATATTGTTCAAGATCTTCAAGCTCATATTTAGTAGGTGAACAATTTTTTATTACAAGAATTACAGCTTAAAATTGAAATAGATAAACAAGCATAAAATAGATATTATTAGATCTATATCTATATAGGCATTGGCCTTATTATTGCAATACTAATATTTTTTTGGCTGGTCATCAATAAGCAATGCGACCAAACAATGTATACGGTATTGTCCTTCAATATTTATTTACTCTTATATTAAAAAAATAAATCATATCCATTATTATCTATATTATACCATACAGTATACTATTGGTATTTGACCTTCGTAGCTTAGTGTGTATGAATTATGATTAGTGATGAGCAAAATCAGTTGATCTTGCGGTCTTGCAGAAAATGCAAGACTAAGGTATTGTTCTCACCAAAGCAACTTGCAACCGTAACTCGATCATTCAACTCGTTGGGTTGCAGTCGATTTTAACTTGCGTTGCACTCAATGTTCTCATTGAAGGAATTATATTTAAGTACAGCAACTGTTTATACGTTTATAGTTATTATGTTGTTAAGTGAATGTTATATCCTCTCATTGTGTTCTCTCGTTTAGTCAGTAATTTAATATTTTTATTAATCAAATATTTCTTCATCTGAGGATAACGTTATTATTGTCTATTTATACTTAAAAAAAGAAAGAGGCAATTTTGGATTCACCCATAGTATATTAGAAATGTGTGCTATAGCACATTTATATTTACAAATGTTAATAATATGTAAATTAATAAAAACAAATGAAAAACTAATGACCGTACGGTGGTAATTAGTACGCAACTGGAGAAAATACCGTGCATGTCTAGTTGCTTTCGAATGGTTACAAATAAGTTTCATGCAAGTTTGATCACTTTTCAGTGACGTTGCAACCAGTGAGAACATTTTCTTTAATTTTTATGCGTTTGGTTGTAAATTGCTTTGGTAAGAATAAGACCTAAGACTTTATTATTATGTAGCAAAACTGAAAAAAAAAACTCTTATGCAATAGGTACCATAGATTACTGTTATCTGTGGCAATATCATGACCAAGACTAAACTGCAAGACTCTGTAGTCATTTTTTGAAATAAAATAAAAATTAATTAATTTTCTATATTTTACATTATAGAATTTTTTTTTGTTATACACTTTTCATAATTTCACATAATACTTCTTCGGTCTTCTACTCCATACTCGCCTTATTTTTATTTTCACACTACTGGGATGTTCTGTATTCATGTTCTTTTTCATTTTATCAGTGATAAAAATATCACATTGAATTTTACTGGAATTGTTAAAATGATTATATTTTATTGTATATTTTACTCAGAGTTAAAAATATTGAAATTACTTTTACCTAAAATAAAATACCAAGGGAGCACTTGCCCCTATTGCCATGTCAGATTACACCTATGTTCATTTATTTACACAATTATCACTACCCAATAAATATCAGTATTCAGTGAAAATATGTTACTGGATTTATTTAATAACCATAGAGATGTAATATTTATCTGAGAAATATAATATTATAATAAAAAATTACATGAATTAACTTTTTATTTCGTTTGGTTAGTGTTCCAAGACTAAATTAATTATTAATTGTACATTTTACTCAATAATCTAAATCATAGTTTAAGTAATAGGTACCTACCAAAAAACTGCATTAGAACAATGTTATTTATTATATGGTAGCATAATTTTTGCTATAAATGTATAATTTATGTCTTATGGTCAATCATTAGTCTTCTTTATAAATCATTCAACAATATAATATTATTAATTATACATAAATAAAATATTTTAAAAACAATAATAGGTCTGAGTATAATATTTATCATTTATCTGTACAGTCACAGTTTTTCATTCAAGTCTGTAGTTGTTTACATGGAATGGCATTTACAATATTATTATTTATCAAACATCAAGAAGTAATTGTATTAATATGTACAATAAATATAATTGTGTACATGAAAAATAACAAACTTAAAAAAAATTTTCTAATAACATAATATATAAAATAAGAAAACAATAAGTGTAGTTTAAAAAATAAAAATTTTCAAACAGGATTTACAATCAGTATGGTAAAAAAATTAAAATTAAATGTTTTAATAACACAACCATTGTGGAGAGCACATTTCTTTTAAGGGTCCAGCCTAATCTCTTATTTAGATGGCAAAGTTTAAGTAAATTCTAAATTCATCTACTTTAACTTTATTGCGTTTTCGTAAATAATTTTTAGTGTATTCACTCTGCTACCAATTGGTATTAGACATATGGTTTGGAAGGCAAACCTAAGAAGAAGTGGCAAACGCATGTACAAGCAAATGTCACCAAGAGAAATTTTAGCCATTTTAGCACACAATAATGACTTAATAAGAAAGTAATTCAGCCTTACAGAATCAACATAATTGAAAGATTTTTATTTATATTTATATAATAGTATAGATAATATACTTATTATATATATTTTTATAAATACATAACATTTAACAGTCTGAATTAGTCGTAAAATTTACATTGTACTGGACCCCAAAATGCCACACACATATTTGTTATCCGTCAATCCAATAAGTAATATAGGAAATTTATATTATGTAAGTAGATACAGTTTTGTCGTTTTTAATATTAGGCCTGGGCTACACGGAGTATTTTTAATGCGGACATCGAGTTTGAAAAAGTAATATTTTAAAACAGTTTTAAAAGGAGCAGGCGCATATTTCATTGGACTGGAAATTTTTCCATTATACAATACTTTAAGAAATATTTAGTTATGGCATTTAACGTTGGTTGTTGGCAGTTGCTTTTGACTCTTAATGTAAAGTATACTTGATGGGTATAAATCTACAACCTATATTCACACCATGCTGGTCAAAGGTAACTTCCAAAAATTAGTAATTTTAACGTTAAATGCCATAACTAAAAACTTTATAAAGTGCTAATATAATGAAAAAACTAAATATGGCACTGAAAATACAGGCTAGTGAGCAATCTATTGTATATATAATCAATAGTAATACTATAATAACTATAATACTTAAATGACAACGGCCACGTAATATGTTGACAATGCTTTGTACAACATGGAATTTGTATTGCATTGTCATTTAGAGTAAATTGATCTAGGTATTATTAAATTTAAACATGAGAACATTATCTCGTTATATTTTCCAAATTATAATTATATTTCCATGTGAACAAATTCCTTAATGTACTTTACTTACTTTGAAATCTCTCACGTTGATTTTGATTTTAACTTTATAAATTCCCTTTTACAAGGTTCTCTTGACACTCTTGTACCCCTTTCTTGTATCCTTTTTAAAGTCCTTTTCTATAATTCTCAACTTCACTTTTTTTCCTCCCTTATCCGCTTTATCTTCCTATAGCCACTTCCACTCCTTTAATAGACTTCTACATGTAACATGCCAGTTTTCTTAGACCATTTTTTGTTATATATTGTATTTTAAATTTATATATATATATATTACATACTTATTATACTACTAATTTAATTCTTTTTTAATAAACCTAATATTTAATAATCTTTGTAATTGCCATTTGGCGTTAAAATAAATATCTCTCATTAAAATTAAAATATTTTAAAAAAAAATATAGAAGACATGGATAATTTTTTCTCCTTTAAATTTGATAATAAATCAATTTACAGAATATAATTTCCTATACTTCACCTGTTACATAGACAGAAAAAAGTGAATGTGGGTTCGCGTCCTTTAAATTGAAAAATGTATGATGGGAGTAAACTCAATGGTAACATAGTCTATAAATACTAAGCTTATCAAAATACAACACAACACTATAATATCTATACTATAAAATCCTAATTAATTAATTTCCCTAATTTGTTATCATTTTAAATAACATCAGGTATTAATTGATTAGAAAATATTAAAAAATGTAAGAGATCTCCATTAAAAATTCAGACAAACAATCTATGAATGTCAGTGGATTTGAACATAAGAGGACACCACACACCTGATTTTTAAGGGGTTTCAAATAGGCAATTTTTATGAAACTTTAAGAAAAATGAATCAAATTAAAAATAATTAAATATATTTTAAAAGTAATTTAAAAATAGACTTGTGCAATGCCATTTTTAATTTTCATTAGCTGTTAAAAAATTTAATAATTTATATTTCAACAGTTCATAAAATGTGTAAAAATGCATATCTTAAAAATCAGCTCCATCAGTTGCTAGATAATATTATTAGCTATAATTTGTTTTATTGTTTCGTATTTTTAACTTGTTTTTAAGTTGGTCAAAATAAAAAATTGTGTAGTATCCTCATAATGTGTCTCAACAGTAAATAATAAATATAGTATAATGATTATAATTCTCCAATATTATTATATCTCTTCAATTTCATTGGAAATATGTCTTTATACAGAACGGGATCAACCCTATATTCTACAGTCTTTAATGGCATTTTACCATAAATGGCGGTAAACTTGTTTATACATGATGTTCTTGTAGCCATATGACCTTGGTCAGCAGATAGCATTTCAGTGTTTGTACATTGCGGACACTTGAACTTCTTTTTTGGAGTTATCTATCAAAATATGACAAATAATTATTTTTCATCTTGAACAAAGATAATTTAAATATTCAAAAATAATTACTTTTATTGGAGCTTTGTTTGTGACATTTGATACTAAAAAATTCATTGCAATATCTTCACAGTTCATATGCTCATCAACCCATTGTTTGATAATACTAGGCATGATATACGTATAAGCATGATTCCAATACTATATTTGAAAAATGTTTAAGTTGTGTTAAAATGTTAAATCATCAACAATATTATTTAAGGTAGTTCTCTATTGTCTATTATTAGACCTATACTAAGGTACTATAATTTATTATAAACCTAAATCAAAAAATATAATACACTTTTAACTGTTTATACAAATTTCAATAACTATGTTATTATCTTCAGTGCCTAAGGATTTTGTGATTTAGGTTTATAATAAATTATAAAAGTAAAGTTGTTATCTAATTCAAATAAGTTTTCATAATATTTAACGAACATCTTAATCAATCACTATAATTGATAAAGAATAGGTTTTTTTTATCTATGTAAAACTCTTAGCAGAGTACAACAATGATAAATTGTCTTACTTTATGGTAAAACGCTGCACCAGTTAATACCATAGATATTTCGTTTTTCCATTCAGATTCATACTTCCAAGCATTAGTATTATTATTCCATACATGAGTTCTGGATGGAAAACCTACTATATGATCAGGAAATTCTTTCCATGCCTAAAAATATCAAAAATAAACTAATTAATTTATATCTACAAATTATTTAACAGTTATTTACCTGAAATCCAAATTCAATTTCATCTAAAGTCAACATAAGTATATCGTCATCTAGAGATAAAACTGCTTCTGTTTCAATTTCTTTGTATGGAAAAAATCTATTTGACAGTTTGTTTGCCGTCGTTTGCACAATCTTCAATGATATATCCGTTTTTGGCCATACTGAAACTTTATTTAGTAATCATTTTTTAATAGATACTTTTTATAAACTTCTATTAAAACACTTACAATGTGGTGGAGATTTATACTGATTATTCCAAACGACAATAATCTTTCTCAGACTTGGTGCTTTACTTATCATATTTATTAGTTTAAATAGACTGTCAATTCGGTCGTAGGATAATATTATGGCAGTGAACCCTGAAGAATCTGACATATAAGGTAGGAATAATGGATTTCTGGCAGATTCCTAAGAAATTAAATATTAAAGCATACTACTATTGATATATATTGTTAGTCTTAACATACAGGTTGTGGTCTTAAATTCCAATCTTCATAGAAATCTGAACTGTGAGGATGTAGTCTTTGGCTTAATATCTTTAAAGTAGTCATGGTAATTATTTGTGGTGATGATAAATATGTCTGGTAAATCCAACGACCTTGAGCTGCTATTTCTTTCCGCCTATCTAAAGGAATGCCAGAGACCACATCTAGCATAGTATTCAGTTCAGTTTCACTCCACAAAATTACAGCCCTTTAAAATTAAAATTTTAAATTTTAGTAGATGTTAAAGCGTAATAATAAAAAAAAAAATACAAACCTCTTCCAGTCTATAACTTCAAAAAAAGGCAAAATAACATGATTAATTGCTACTATTGGTATACATCCAGCCGCCAACGCATCAATTATAGCTTTATCTATTAGCCGAGGACCCGGTAATATCAAACAAAATATACTATCCTAAATTAAATAACATTACACTTCATTGTAGTAAATATATTCAAAATTATTATTTCAAAATTGGAAACAATAATAGGTATAGGTAATGCAAAGATATAGAAATATCTGGTATAGGTATGCGATTTAGATAAAGGAGACAGACATTTTTGTATAGGTAAAAACAAATATTTTTCATTGTTAAACATGTACTTACAGTAAGAATGTCTACATAGTTATAAGTAATGTTACCATGGCACATTATTGATCTATTATTTTCACCGTTTGAACATTGTTCCATAATTCTTATCAATGATCTTTGCTTCTCAATTGATTTCAAATAAATAATGAAATTGTTATGAAGATTAGTTTGAATTGTAGTAATAAATGTTGGTCTGGAAAATTATTTAAAGATATGTAGGTAAATGGTATAAGTTTGTTTCCTTTAAAATAAATTATGATGCTTACCTGTTTCTAAAAGTATAGTTATTATTTAATAAAATAGCTGAATCACTATAAATTCCTATTGAAATGTCAAAAGATGATCTATATGACCAAGAATCAAAACCTGCACCAGCAACCATGGCTTTACCCATAGACAAATCAACAACAGTTTTATAATCCGGAGCCGTTCCTGGGACCATATTAAATACTAAATGGTTTTGACCATCATTCCAACTAAATAATACATTAAAAGTAAATATACATACCTATTTTAATAATTTTTTTTTGTTATTTTAAGTTTAACTTACTAAGGCAATAATGCTAGAGCTTGTGATGTTTCTTTCACACGAAACCGGTTTTGATTTAAAGTATCAATAGATGGCACAAAAACACACGCTTCTTCGGGATTTTGTGTGTGATATTGACTATTTATTATTGCACTCAATATAAAATAATATTCCTTGGACATTTTGCTTCCAATAGGTATGCCGTCCGGATCAACATGCTTGGCCATTGGATAAACATATACTTTAAAATCACCATTAAACTTATGGCCACATCTGTATATATTGAAACAATCGTAGAATGTACAATGAGAGTTTGTCGGAGTGACTGAACTTTCTGCAGGGATGACATATTGTGGAAGTTCGTGAGTCTTGGTCGGCGATTTCTGAAGAAGCTTGAGGATGTGTGGCACGACAATTACGTACACAAAAGACAGTAGGAATGAAATGAAAACAGAAATATAGATTAACTTTCGATGCCTCAAAAGACGACAGCATGCTGAACGAATGAACATTGTTTTGTCAGTGTCGATGATGAGGCAAACGCCTCGTCGAATGATACAAGCATTGGCTTGGTGATGACATTTTCTTCTTTTCAGTGCTGTTGGTTATTAAACGGTCATTTTTCTGAATATCATATATATTTTAAACTCCAAACGTTCAATTGAAAATGAATAATATAACAAAATTACTTGTTGTAATTATGACGAATATTTACTCGTTAGAAGAATTTGTTTTATGTCAACTGTCTAATGTCTCCGTCGTGCACTCGGATGATAATTTGTACGATCACATCATTTTTTGAATTTATCATATTTGATATTACTTAATCCTATGCATGCTACACTTGTCCGTAGCAATGTTATGTTGGTTTAAAAATTTATATTAGAAAATGTCCACATTTTAAATAAAAGCATCTTATCAGTAGTTATCAATTATTATTATCAATGATAGACTATACACGGTATACGCACGAACTAAGATAGTAGCATTGATTATAAATTAATTTTTATAATCAATGATAGTAGGTATCTCAGTTAAGTAACTATCTTAGTTCGTAGTATACGTAGACCCGTCACACCCCAACTCTGAAAGCAGTCAGCAAATAGTAGAAAAAGTCGATGCCTTTTTTTTTTCTGTTTATTTCATGTTTTGAAGAGAAGTATTATAAAATTTCTTTTACATTTTCACGCCCTCCCCGCACAAAAAAAAAAAAACCTTTCTTCGGGACGTCCCTGGGTATACGTCATATTCACGGTCTTATACGAGACCGTGGTCATATTTTATAAATTAAACACCGGGCGATGGCCATAATACTGTTGATACGTGATCACATGGGGCTTGCATATTATTATAAAACATTGGGAGCCAACACACGACCGGCATTTCGCCGGCCGGCAGCCCGAAATCTGTTTCATTCTTTACATACATTTCTATCATTTATTATTATTTATTATTTAATACAGTATAGGTACCTAAATAAACATTCTGTGGTCTTATATATTAGATAGATGTGATGTATAATTTAACTATGGTTCACATAAAATATAGGTATGCATTTTTGATTAATGTGCATAAAAATAGATACCTATTCAATTATTCACTTTATTTTAATACAAATATTTTAAACAACATTTTTATGAATGAAACTTTAGTATTTATATTATACTATTATTACTCGTATATATGGTATTATTTTATTATTTATTATTATTGGATATAGGTTTACCTAAACAATGCAATGTATTTTAGACTTTATAAAAAAAAAAAAAAACTAAATCTGTAAATGAAGACTATCATTATATATGATATCTCTCATACCAGAGGTCGAAAAGGTTCCTCAGGAACATACATTGAAATTAAAAGCTGAAATTAGTTTACCAATAAGTAAATATCAATATATGGATAATTTCACACCAGATCACGGAAACTTCTTACAATGACTTTCAGCCCTCAGAGTTTAATCGTCCAATATGTATCCACAACAATATGATCAACCTACAACATCTTCAACTCCTCTTAATAATTTGAGATATAAGGACCATTCACAGCCTATTAATAATCAACCTACAGCATATTATTCATAACTACTCTCGTTAAATATTTGAGATACAAGGATATACAGCAGCCTTTTAACCAAGATTCATCATCTCAAAGTTTATAAATACTTATACGCATATTTGTTTATATTAAGTTTATTTATTTTATAAACTTAGGTACCTAGGTATATATTTTTAATAATAGGATATGTAATTAAATTTTTTTTTTAGGTACCTACATAATTAAAAATTAATATGTAAAAATATTTCATACGTACAATTTACGTATAACATAATATCCATATTATGTACCTATAAATATAATATTAAAAATATAAAATTCTTCTATTCTGTGCAAATACCACAAATAAGAATTATATAGTTTTGTTCTATTGATTTTAACAGAAAAAACAATTGTAATATAATGATAGGTATAATATATAAATATTATTAAATATAGAATTAATTTTACTTCAATGCAATGCATAGGCGTGTCTTTGAATCTATAGGAATTCGCATATTAATATTTTTTTTTCGTGAAATCCAACTCCAATAAACTGTACAGTTCTTCAAATGTTTGTATTGACATTCGAGTATAATTAAAAAATTCATCTAAATACAAAACGATAATTAATTGCTTCTCATTAGTCAGTTTCCATACACTTTAAATTTAAAATACATATATTTAAGAGTAATTTATAATAAGTATAATAATATTAAACATGCCTTCATTAGATTTTAGTTCATTGAACGTCACTGCAAATCGTCCTTTATCTGGCCTTCTAGCTAATACTGGGTGTACGTACCCACCAACGGCGGTCTTTCTTGTTCGTTTTATTTTTATTTTTTTCGTTTTAAGTACAGTGCCATTACTGCAGCTAGAGTCACTGAATCCATTTTTGGTTAATGTTTACAATGACAGTAACCCCATAACTGAGCACGAAAAATAATCGTCGAGAAAAATAATAACTCGTTAGAACATGGGTAGGTACATTTAATTTCTGGAAGTTCATATGTCTAACAGAGTATGGAAAATACCTATATAATCACCTAATAAGAAAAATAATATTTCGTATATAGGGCAAGGCCACACTTTTCAGAAACCCAACACGTAATCAATTATTTATAATATATCGTTCATAAATAATATATACGTATAATATCGTAAAATTACACGGACGGGTTTTTATTACAATACCCGGGCGCCCGGGAATGTGTGAATTGCAACCGTTCCGGGTCCGAATTTTCGAGGTGGTAGTAAACATATTTTGTTCGTGTGGACCATTTGGTATTAAGAATTTCAGAACACAAAATATATTCATGGTATATATTATATATTACACCATATATATTTATATTGTATAACCATATTTTATAGTTGAACTCGGAACACACGATCCAAATTTTATGGATTCACTTGACTGCACGTTACCAAACACGTATTGTTGTCTAATATTATTTTTGAATTGTCTACATGCGTTAGACATAGTCATTCGAAAATATTCAAAAAATTCAGTTTTGTCATCAACAAAGGATTTGTATAGAGTCGTAAACTCCCATTCGGTTAACCGATTTTACCCAGTTAGGTAGGATGCACCCATACGCATTTATATTTATTTATCTGCTGCAGTGATTCCTCTTCGTCCAGTATACTAATATGCAATCATTGCCAGTTCACGGTCATTAAAATTTGCCATATTCGTATTACGTTATAAAAATATATATTTATAATGAACACAATACTATAATTATTGATATTAATATGCTAACACTTCAAGAAATAGTCACGCTCTAAATGTCTAAATGGCAAAATATTAAACATCTACCTATCTATAACCTACACTATACAATGGGTAATAACTGTGGGAAATCATATAAAAACTATAGAAAAATATTTTAATTTTAGTATCAGCTAGAAAGGATTTCGATCCGTCCCGAACCCGGTCCGGACGTACCTATGTGAATATTCACCCGGAAATCTAAAAATCCGGCCCTGATCCGGCCTGGACATGTGTGAATGAACCTTTAATGAAAGATTTTCAGAACAAACCAATAACCTATTTAAATTATTTGAAATTTTTGACCGTTCTAGTACAAATTTTTTTAATCCTGATAGTCCTTATTTAAAATTATTTATAAATCATTATAATTATTTTAAATTTAATGAAATTCAAATAGCGTCTGAGTTTCCAACAGCAAAGACAATGTTGTTTTAGATTATATTATAGCAATATGTCTACAAAATGTTCTCATTGATTTTAAGGAAACAATGAGAATTATTTCATTAATAAAAACCTTACCGATTACAACGGCATCAAATGAAAGGTTTTTTTCATCGCGTAAAAATGTAAAATCATATTTATGCACTTCCATGGCCGATGAAAGGCTAAATGATCTTATGGTGCTTAATGTTGAAAAAGAAGAAGTAATTAATATAGATTTAGAAAAAGCTGTAGATCTATTTGCTAGACTTATAAATCGCTGGTATCCTCTTATATACGTAAATATCTGGATTTTTTTTAGAGCATTTTGCTTGTGCTTATTATGTACGTGCTTTTTTATGCATTTGATTGTGCAAAAGTTATAAATATAAATAAAAATTAATAAATTTAAATATTATGTGCTTTTTTTCTTCGGCTTTTTTTTTCTGCATTATTATCACCTTCAAACTTTTTATACATTAATTATTGGTTTTCACAGGTAAAGTAGGTAATCAATTATTTATTATTTTTTTAGTTCTTAAATAGCTTTTTACTATTCATGTTGATTGCTATTCATGATTTATTAGAAAAAATAAAAACTGAATAGTGTAAATAGATATTATGCAGTGGCAGATCTAAAAGTCAAGTTTGGGGGGGGGAGAAATCAGTTTCATATTCATTGGACATGACTTTTTTTTTTTTATTACTTATTTGTTTACAAGGAAAGAAATCGTTAGATAAATTAATGTCAGTTGGGGAATTGTGTGGGGGGGAATTCCCCCTTCGTAGATCCACCATATTTTTATATAGCATGGTGAAATTTCAAAATGGCCTGCTTGATACTTCGCACACCTGAAAAAAAAAAGTGAAATGACTCCCCTGGTCTTGAACTTTAGGTTTTTATATTTAATATATGATTAAATATTATATAAGTACCTATATATACTATATATTATTTAAATCTATTTTTATAATTTAAGTACTTGTGGATTTTATAATAATAAAATGAAAAAACTCAATTCCACAATAATATTATTTACTTGTATTTTTGTAAATAGTTATTTCGATAACTATGTTATCGCATTTTCAGTACACAATAACGAGTTGTTATTGACATTAAAATAATTAAAATAAATGAGAGCGAATCATAGCATTATATATATAGATATAATTATATTTTTATTAAATATTATATCGTAGAATCAGTTAGACACAGATTAATCTGTATAGTAATAATCCACTTCCAAAAAAAGTACGGAATAAGGATATGATTTATATTATTATAGACTACCCTCAGTAAGTATAATTAGTAATTACTAATTACTATAGATAATAACTATAAGTAAAAAAAAAATTGTTATACATTTTGTTGCATTTTATCCTGAGCGAAAATAATCTGAAACAATTTTCATCTGTTTAAAATATTTCATGTATTATTTTAAAAATTAAACACACTTCAGTATTTACCATTCCACCTAGTATACGACAATCACAAAAGTGATGTCCATCTGGAGAGATAATTTATGGAGAAAAATGAACATTGTAGGAGAAAAGTGGTATACATTATATCTAGTATAAACCTATATGATTTTTGGAGTAAAATGGTTATTCATGGCCACCACATGTCTACACCAAACGGAACAATATAATGGTTTATATACTTTATGCGTTTTTTTTATTGATTCATATAAAAATAATAATAAAAGTTTTAGTAAAAAAAAAGTCGGCGAGTAAGAGGTGGAAGCCCTTCGATCGTTGGGTATAGGATAATGGTGGTGACTGATTGATATACCTATTGAATTTTAAATCATTTCTTTCAACAAAACAATTCTGAGTTGATAAGCTTCGGTATTGGTATATAACGTGAGTAATATTACAATTAGCATTATATGGCTAATACAAAATATATCAATTACCTATCTACACAGTTGCTGTAGTAAATATTTTGTGTAAATTTCAAGTTTCTGGTAGGTATTAATAGTTTTCCAATTTATAATAATTTTCGGTCTTTTGGTAGTTATAAATATTATATATCAACTATATATAGTCGGTAACCATAACCAATTTATTTGTAGGTACTATATAGGTTCAATATTCAATTATTGCACTACCGGGAAATAATCAAGAAATATGGTTTTAAAATTACAAACAAGCATAAAAAAAAGGTCATTCGTCAATTTTCTATCAAAATGTATACGTATGTATATAATATATTAAAAAAAATTGGCTGCTTCCCCTAGGCAAAGAACTAAATCCGCCACCGATATGTTATTTTCTAATTTATAACAACTTTTCGTGATATTTCCCTTACAAATGGTAATTTTTGGAAACTACTTAGGAAATCAAAACATGACCTTTTATAAAGTACCGACTAGAAAGAATTTAATAAACCACTTTGCCAGAATATTCTTTCTTTATTATTATTATTACTTACTTACTTTAAAAAAATAAAAATAAAAATATATCATTGTAAAACCAATATAATATTAAGAGGTTGTGCATGGGCAATAATTTGAAATATACACGTTACGCAGTGTGATTGTGAGTTGTGTGAATAGTATTTGGTCCTTAGTGTGTGTAAATACGTTCGACGTAATAATGGTGGTGTGTTCACTCGCACGCACAGGCACATGTCAATAAATACGGCTACCGTGTTTGAAAAGACACTAAATCCCATTTCCAACATACCGATTGTCCTAGTGATGCGATAATGATTCGGAAATCTGATCTGAATTCGTCGTGAAATCTACTTTAGAACAACTTTCCCACTTTTTAAATTTTTTTTCTTTAATTTTCACAAAAATTGAAAATGTCAATTTTTAAATGTCCGAATATATGAACTTAATTTTAGGCGGACTTGGGAGAAAAAAAAATCAAAAATGGGGGAAAATCGATCTAAAGTAGACATTACGACAAATTCAGATAAATTTTTATCAGTCTTATCGCATAACTAGATCTATCGGCACGTTGGAAATAGAAATTGCTATGTTACGATAGAGAGAGAGGACAGACAGACAATCGCCGCTTCCAATAAACAAAATAATTATAATATCAGTTTTAATATTGTAACCGAATATAAAAACCCGTATACCTATATATATATAAAAAAAAAAAAATAGTGTGTCGATGTATATTTATGAAGGTTTGTGGATTTTAAGAATGGTTTTAAAACGACTTGTTCTAAAATAAAATCTCGACAGTTAAATTGATTATTTTTACCGGAGCACAACGTTTTCTCCATTGTAGTTATTTTAAAAATGTATTTAAATATTATTAAAATTTAATGACGATGTACACGATTACTATATATTATTCGCTTTATTTGGGGCGTACGTACTAAATAGATATCGTCTGCTTTATTTTAGCACGTGCGTGTCCATTTATTTCCATAATGCCCTCCGGTAACCTTTGACCCACCTTTGGTATAACACATACCTACATTATATTATAGTACGCAGCGTACCTATGTAATGTGTAATACTTAATTGTTTTTCGTATTTGTGCTTTTTCGTTTCCATGACAGTGTTTGAAATACTTTACTACAAAATAAACACACGTTTTACCCTGTACTACACCACATATTTTATTACACTTCACCTCTATATAGAGGTGTGTACCTACAGCTTATTAATATTGTACGATATTCAGACTATATCATAGTCTAATGGAGACTACGAGTGGTGTGTTAGCACAATTAATACAATATTTAATCGATATTATTTAATTTCAGAGAATTTTACGCACGGTTTATTCAAGTCTCTGTTGACTATTTTATTATCAGCATAATAATTTTAATACCTAATCATTGATATTTTTTAATCAAAGAAAATAAAGAAAATATATAATAAATTAATAAATAATGTATATATTATATACATAAAAAAGGTAAAATATTTCCCAAAATTTCTCAAATTATCACTTAGGTATTTTCTAAAATGACGGAGACCCACAGTGGCTCCGCTGACCCCTTAAGGGGCCTCCACACCATACGCGATTCTAAGGAGTATTATTTAGGCAATTTATTATACTTTTTTATGTACGATTTTGTGTTTGTGTGAGACTTAAGTGATCATTAGTGTTAGTAACCCGTATCAAAAGCATACAGAAAGCCATTACACGCACCCGCGTCCACATGCCAGCTATTTATTTTATAACCACGAAAAAATGTATATTTTTTACTCAAATGGACGATTCTAATTCTTTCAGAACGTTTCAATGAGTATATCAATTTTAATTTTGAAAAAATATTCGAATTTCTCATAACATTTACGAGGGAATAATCGAAACACTTTAAAAATTGTTTTTATTTAATTAGACATTTTTGTGTTCAATATTTTGAAAATTTTGAAAACTTTAAATGGTTTTAATTATAAATATAATATAAAATATGAAAATGAAAAATGTGATTCGATTGTTCTCTAGAGTAGGTACCTAAGTAGCAATGAAGAATCTATAACAGGTACGCACCTAATACCACTGATTATATACAGAGTGTTAACAAAGGTGTGGTCTCTGTTCAGATCATATGTACATTTTGACGTTTTTTTTTCAATCAGAGTGAAATTTAAGGTTTTTGATTATATCTAACCAAATATTCAAATTAAACAAAAAATAATAATACCATAAAAATCCTTGTAAAAATCTAATATGAATTACATTAATTTAGGGTAGAATTTTGCAATAAATTGAATGATAATATTTATATATAGATCTGAAATCGAATAAAATAGTTATAAAAATACTGAAAATAACAACATTAAATTACTTATAACTTATTGATTTCAGATCTGTGTACACAGTACACAGTGTTACCTTATTTTATTATTATTATTATTTACTTAAATAATATAATATAATATAAACCAAAGTTCCTTTTTTTCATTATAGATTTATAGTTTTATTTAACACATAAATATTTATATAATCAAACCCATATCGTTCGTGCGATGAAATGATTATTATATTTTATTAGCCGATTTTTTTTATTGACGACTTCTAATGGACAATGGTTGCGTTATTAGCAGTTGTTGCTTTTGATATTGTAGCTACTTGCAGATAGCAACATTTTCAATTTCAATAAAAAAAACATATTTCAGAATCTATGGATTATGATGATATTATTTACCAGTTTACAAATAAAAAAAGTAAGAAAAGTAGTATTATAATATTTATTATAACAATTATTGTTTTCATGTTTCTTGATAATTTAACAATAAATATTTTAGTTCTTTAAAATAATTTTGATCCCATTTTCAGAGAATTTTTCACTATTGTGCTAAATAAATCAAACTAATTATATTATTATATTAAAGGATGTATTATAATATAGCAATGATGTTATATTAAATACATACATAAATACATTGTTATAAAATTATTATATATCAAAATAGGTAACTGAAGTGTTAAAACTCCAACATATCAAAAATAATTCTTACCCATTTGGTATTTAAAAAAAAAAAAATATAGATCAAAACTATTATGACAATCTTATGTTTTCATGTTTTCATTTTATACAAATAAAAAAATAAATGTATAAAATTTTTTAATTTAGTTAAACTAGTATTTTTTTTATAAAAAGGAAAAAGCGTACGCAGGAGAGGTAAAAACTAACTAATTTTGGTGAAGAACTTTTTTTTTACTTGTTATGGAAGTGATTATTTTCTAGGGCCCCGAGTAAATTATTTTGCCCAGAGCTCCGCAAAAGCTAGCGCCGTCACTGAGACGTCCATCAGAACGTCGCAACGCGTTCATCAATTTTAATTTTGAAAACATATTTGAAATATTCAGAATATGTACGAGAGAACGATTGATATCTACTATTTTTTAAAATTAATTTTAGCTAATTAGATATTTGTGCTGAATATTTTAAACATTTTGGAAATTTTAAACAGTTTTATCATAATATAAAATAATAAAATAAATAATGTGAACCGATTATTCTCTAAAGAAAGTAATGAAAAAATTATTATCGGATCACGTGTCGGGTTTTAGAATGAGTAGTTTTTGGTAAAAAAAAAAAAAAACGGTGGTGTGGAGGCTCCTTAAAACGTCAATAGTGTCAAAATTACTTTTAGACTTTATGTAGAACTAGGGATACTGAATAGGAACTTATACCAAAATAATTTAATATTATTATCCTACTGAGATATTTAATGATTAGTATTAGAATGACTTTATATGTCCATAGAGAAAGAAATTTCTATTAAATTTACCAAATAAAGAAATGAAAATAGGTACTGTATGTTAATACAGGACCATGAAGTTGGCCCACCGTTTTTATCATGTCAATATCAAATCAATGTCAATATTTTGCAAGTTAATTGCAGGAATTTGCATGTTCAATCCCGAAATTCGCAAGTCAATATTATTTACCCTATTTTTCTAAGGGTTACTGTAAGGGTGGGCCAACTTTAGGTAGCCCATCCACTTTGTCCTAGAGCTTTAAAATTAGTACTAAATGTTCTTTTATAATTTGCAAGTTATTGTAAGTTCGTTTTTAGAATTTACAAGTCACTCTGGCCGCCACTACGAGCTTTTAAAGTTCTGAAGTTGACCCACCCACTTTTTATGTAAATTTACAATGGTGTGGACTGCAATATTTACGTATTTTTATAATAATTCAGTAGTTTACTAATGAATTGGTTTTGTTTATATTTAAAACAAAAAAAAAGTAAAAAATTCTTAAGATTTAAGTTCTAATTGGTTTTTAAACTGAGTTAAGTTAATATTTTTTTTATATTTACTTTTAACTTTTAGCTGAAGGTGTTTAAGTTAACTTAACGAAGTTAATTTTTTAATTTTTTTAACCATTAACCTTGGATCCTCTACTTCTTTGAGTTACGCTCTTCCCCTCCTATCCGTATATTTCAGTATTTAATGTCAATCTATATGTAATGTATACGTAGAATATTATATTGTATTTAATAAACCTCTAATAATTTTAAATCCGGCTACAATGAATTCACAATGAGTGCTCGATTTTTGCGGCATAACGTACACCAAATGGCCTATCACAATACCTTAAAAAACATATTGATTTTTTAAAAACGTTCTAAACGCCTGTTTTAAATATCAATAAAACCATTAGTTCAAAACAAAGATTTTAGTAATTCTTGAATTTAAAAAAATCTTTATTAGGTATGTAATGTTTTCAAATCTATTGTTGATAAAAAATTTATATTATTATAAAATATTAAATAATCGGTTTTATGTATTGTTTTTGGAATAGGTACCTACAAAAAATATTTTGAATGCTATTATTATTTAGTGTTTTTATTTAGGTACCTACCTACATTTTATTTTTTATATTTTTATGGCAAGACATTTTTCTTTAGTGTCATGGAAATATAATCCACGGGCTAAAAGATATTTTTTTGATTATTATGGATATCGACTACAATTGTGTACGAATATCGATATATCAATAATAAATAATACGAATATCAATGAAATACTCATTGAAATATATTTTATGTTATCATACTGTTGATTATTCTATTCAACGTTAATTTAGTCATAATTTTCTTCCTGCCTAAACTTTTAATCTTAATTGAGAAACTATTTTTTCTGTTGCTTTATGATATAGAGGTACATTCGTCACACACTTATTCGCAAATCTCTCCACAATCACAACTCCTCCTCCACCCATGCGAAAAACATCTTCTCTCCCGGAGAAGTCCAGGACACTGTTCGGGAACTCCAAAAACGTAGAGTCCCCGGCCCCAACCTTATCTCTAATTCCGCTCTGAAACACCTAAACAAGGCCTTAATCCTACACATCTGCCGCATTCTCAACGGTTGCGCTCACCTCGAATACTTCCCGGATTCCTGGAAACTAGCCACCGTCGTCATGATTCCCAAACCAGGCAATGACCCCAAATCTTTTTCAAACCACCGTCCAATCTTCCTCCTCAATACCCTCACCAGACTTCAAACATATTCCTCATCCCTCATCCGCCCCGAACAGTTCGGCTTCAGGAAGCACCATAGCACCACCCTCCAACTAGTAAACGTCCTAGACGACATAATTTCGGCCAAAAATCTAAGTAAGAAAACCGCAGCTGTCCTCCTCGACGTCCAAAAGGCCTTCGACAAAGTCTGGCATCCCAGCCTCATCTTCAAACTTATTTCAATAGGAATCCCCACCCAACTCGTTAACATTATCAAATAATTTCTCCAGAACAGAAAATTTTCCAACGAAGTCGATAACAAATTATCTTCTCACAGGAACATCATCGGGGGTCCTCCAAGGCTCCTGCTTCTCCCCTCATCTGTTCTCTCTGTACGTTAACGACCTCCCTGTCCACCCCAAAGCTAAGGTCGCATTCTTCGCCGACGACACCCTTCTCTATGCCACCAGCAAATATCACTCCGCGGCAGCTTCACACCTCCAAAAACAAATCAATCTCATCCAACCTGGGTTTAAACAGTGGATATTGCCATTTTAATATTAAAACTAAATAATATTTTTTTTTTTTTTGCAAGTCAATTAAAATATTAAGGTCTCTGTTCAAATACAAATGTTAGAAGTTCACTTATTATAATAATAATTCTAATATTTTTATAAAACTATTGCCTTAATAATACTTGATACCTACAAATCTAAACGCATAACACAATAACTTTACTTTTAAAAATTAAAACAATTTAATATGATTTCAATATATACTAAAATAAAAATGAAATACAATTATAAATAGAAATTTTACAATTATATTTTAATCACGATTTTATTGTTATCTATGTATTATATGAATATTTGATAGTTTATAATAGTACCTACATTAATAACAATAATATTATTTATTCCAAGACAGTAAAATGTGGCTACTATAAAATGAATAATAGGTCCAAATTCGAATTTTGATCATAATTCAAGGGGTAGTGGGCATTGCTCATTGTGGTTTTGGCTATCCCTCCTTTCACTAAAATTCCCTATGAATAGATGCATATTTGGAGTCACGGAAGGGGTATATGCTCCACTGGAGAATTACTTTATAATCCATTATTGTTAATACCAGTGGTAAATATTAAAATATATTTAAGTTTATCCCATACCTTGAAATGTATTCTATAGGCGTTCATCCTCATCCATAGCCAGATCATTCAATAGGGTGAATGTAAATAAATCTGATAAATTTGTTATTTTTTAGTTCATATTAGGCAGCATATATTATGCATGTGGACTCGTACTCGTATATTATACTTATATATATATATATATATCATTGTTTTGACGTTTTTGTAAATATATATAGTTTGATCAGGCTGTACAAAATACATCGATATCGGGACAATATAAAGCTTATATCTATCTATTACCTACAATGGCATAATGCAAATATTGCTGTGTTTAAAATAGAGATCACTGACCTTTTTCTATTGTCAAAATATCTTGGGTTGGGTTCATTAAAATACTAGTTATGAATACAATTATTGACATTTTGTAAATTTGACAAATCGTTTATTATCGGAACAAATGCACAATATTTAACAACAAAAGTAAAAATTTGTAATTGTATGGTGCTAAATAATGAATAAATTAAGAAGAATATACATTCTGTAGGTGTATTATAATTTATATGTAACTATATAATATGATTGACTAAGCTGCTAAAGAACAAAAGAGACCTGCAAGAAGGTATAACTGTCCTCTTGTTAAAATTAAATGATACTATTTCGCCCTTAAAAGGATGCTACAATCGCATTTGATGTCTCCGTTTAACAAATTGAAAATATAGGAAATTTACGTTCGGTATTATCACAACTTATCACAACTTTGTCATTTCTTATATAAGAGTAAATTTACCTATTACCAAATTTATAGACCAAATCATTATCTATACCGTTAGGTCATCTTTTTTCGAAATTTTTATTGTTACAAAAAATATATCTATTTAAATTATTGGGATTTAAAAATAGTTATATTTATTTACAAAATTAAAATGTCAAAAAAGAAGGTGCCACGACATAGACAGTAATTTCATCTATAAGTTTGGTAATATGTGAATTTACTCTACTATTAGAATTGACGAAGTTGTAATAAAAATATCTAACGTATATTTCCTATATTGTTATTTGGCGAAAGAGAGAAAGCAAACGTGGGTGCATTCTTAATCCTTAATCGTTTCCCCTTGAGAGCTTCTCTCCACCCTTCCAGTCTACCGTTCACTTTCCAAGGATTCTCCCCAATCCACACTATATCATCTGAAAACCGCATACACTATGATACTTCACCCTGTATATCCTTTGTTATTTCATCTCTTACCAGGGAAAATAAATAAGGACTCTATGCCGAACCGTGAAGGCTGGTGCACTCCCACTCTTGATCCTAAAATCCTTAGTTTCTGCACATAGACTCCTCAGTCCTCACTTTTGTACTCGCCTCTTTCATACATGTATTAAATTACGTTCACATACACCTTTGGTAATCCTTTCTTCATTAACGCCCACTTTAAGATCTCCTTAGGAACCCTATCATAAGCTTTCTCTAGATCAATAAATACCATACACAATTTCCTTTTCCTATCTCTGTACTTCTCTACAATCTATCTTACACAAAATATTGGCTCCATTGTTGACCTCCCAGATATAAACTCAAACTGATTTATATTAACAATTGTTTCACTGCCAACCCTTTTATCTGTTATCTTTTCCGAAATCTTCATACTGTGGCTCATAAGTTTTATCCTTCTATAATTTCCACATTCCTGTACATCTCCATTATCCTTAAATATTGATACCACATAACTCATCTTCCACGCTTCTGGAATTTTTTCTTCAACTAGTACCTTATTAAAGACCTTTGTCAGTCAAGCTATACCTAAACTCCCTAATACATTCCATACTTCTACTAGTACTCCATCCGGTTCCACCGTTTATTTTTATTTTTAATTTTTCTAACAGCGCTCTACACTTCCTCTTACCTTATTAAATACACCATACCAAATTCCAACTGGTTCAATTGCCTCTCTTAGAAGTTCTTCATTAAATAATTCTTCAAAATATTCTTTCCATCTCTTTATCACTTCCTTGTCTTTTGTTAATATCCTCCTATCCTCATATTTTATACACCAAATTTTTCAAAGTCCTTGAATTTTTTTCTCTTCCACCTGTACGACGGTTATCTACTCAGGTTAGAAGACGAGATAAGAATTTTGGACCCAGAATGGTGTATTGGTAAACTAAAGCACTGGTAGTCACTAGACCATAATAATTATTATATAATATTTTTATAGGTAGACGCGAATTGACAAAATGTAAAACTATTTCGTCATGTAAAAATTATAATATAAATTTTAATAAGGCTATGACGTAATAAAACTATAGGAGGGCAAGTGGGACAACAACCCCTAAAATTTTCTTTTATAGTTTTATTTAAAACGGAAGGGGTAAAGTAACGAACATTACAATATATATGTATAAAAAATTATTTATTGCTTTTTGTCCTCGTTTTTTTTTTCTATGAAGGATCTTAAATAAGGGTTGAGGATCATAATACAAAAAAAATATATATTCATTTACAAATCAATAATAATTAGCTTTAAAAATAAAATACATAAATTAAACTATAATATTATAATACCATCACACTGATTCTAAAATATTTATTTAATTTTAAATTAAATTTTCACATTATTTATACTTATAATAATAAACTTAATACATTTTCTTCTTCGTTTTCTCTCTCAATTATTTGGGGTCAGTCGGTCACTATACATTTTGTACAAATTATATTAATAAATATATAATTTATATATCGCAGTATATATTATTCTCATTATTTTTTATGGTAGGTAAGTAATTTCCAAAAAATAACCAATAACCCACAATATTTGAAATGCAAGACCTCATCATAAGGCTATGCTGTGTTTGTCAGACAACAAATGTGAGTGCAATGTGGTCTTAAAGTCTTTTCATAAAATTTTAAGTAATAACTAATAAGTATAAAAATCGGGAATTTAACATGTTCATAGATTATGCTTTTGTTTACTGATTAAAACAATAAATAGCTCATTTTTAAAGTTACCTAACTTAATAATGAAATAATTTAGCTTTTAAAATTAACTAAATCTAAAGATCTAAGATTATTTCTAATGCGGATTCTATTAACCTAAAACAGACAAAGCAATAATTAATAATACATAATTGTTACAATTATAATTTATAACTCATAATAGTGAAATATTTTCCAGAACATTTGTAGGTATATTCAACAGCCAACATATATGATGCAAATGATCAAATCCGTTAGAAACAGCTATAGGTGTATAAAAAAACACTAAAAAAGCAATATAAATATACTCATATTTAAAACAATTTAAAAAGAACCTGTGTACAAAGTCAAAATCTCATTTTAGACATTGAAATCAGATCGAGATGTTGTGCTGTTATTCTAGGAATCATCTTTAAATTTTTAGGATGTACAATGTCTTCTTTATACACCTTTTTATAACAATACCAAGACACATTCTCACATATTTATGATAGGTAAATTTAATATTCAATTTGAAAATAACTTAGTCTTATCAATATATACCCAACCAATTTCATACTTAGATATTTCTTTCTTGGAATAATATTTCGAAAATAATAATTGTGACAAGACAAAGTTCGACCCATATGGGCGGACCCCATGCCGAGTCGTTATATAGCCTACCGATTTGTATACTTACATAAATCTTTATTTTTTAAATAACATTTTTAATTTAAATCATATTTTTAAAATAATAATTGTGAGTAGTCCAAAAGTCCAGCACGTGTAAATAAACCCCATAGATTATTCGGGGGCGAGAAATAAGAATAAATTTGGCATCCGTATATGCATTAAAAGTGGTTAATAAACATAGTGTCGACCCAAGTCATGACGGGGGGGGGGGGAGAGTAGGCGAAACAGAAAAACTAACAGACCACATGTTTTTACCAGGACAGGACAAATATAAAATATAATAATGAGTCTAAGTTGTAATAAATAGAGGGTGTACAATTGTTTAGACAGACTTAAGACAATACGAAGTAGAATGAGCATTTAATACAACCTGGTGCACTTACAAAAGAAGACATCCGGATAACCGAAATTGTGTTCAATTGTTTGGGCTCAGATTAAATAACTATAATCGATTTTGACAAAATCACGTTTCAACAGTATTTGTGTAATTTTTTCAATATATTCTTCGCTCCACTAAAAAACTAAGATCTATATATTATAATATAGTATTTAATTTTATTGTATTTTATGTTATAATTATTATTATAGTACAAAATGTTTGCCATAGTATATTTTGTCACTACCTGTAATAGTACAGTGTCCGCCATAAAATTGTTGTCACTACCTGACCTAGTACCAAGTGTCCGTCAACCAGTGACATATGCTGATATTTTCTAAAAATAATAATAAGTGCGTGTTACAATACGTAGAACGGCCCTAGAGTTTCCTGAAAATTGAAAATACCAATTTAAATAAAGGCCTTTAGAAAAATAACGAACAATATTTTGGTCAAAGTCAGATCAAAGACAAAAAAATTGCTCCTGCAATAATGCACCGTTTTCATTATATTCGATCTTGAATAATTTTATGTCACTACACTATAGTATACTATACTATATAGTATATATTAATTATATCATAAAAAAACAGTTCAAAGGCTGAGAATAGTCCGGCGGGTAACAATTTTTGTGTCAGCAAAAACAAACGCTAGCACACCACTCATTCCTATAATATTATATGGAAGCCAAATTGTAAAAATGTCATTATATGTGTTCTCCGGGCTTTAATTATATTACGATGAATCTAGTGTGATCCGAGTATATCAAATATCAATTATACACTATATGTCTGTGTATATAAATTGAACATTAACAATTTAACATTATGGTCGAAATTACGTTTGCGGGGAGAGGACAAGAGCAACAAGTGTGTATCACTCAACAGTCAACACAATATAAATTCTATACATTTAACTATTGTAAGTATGTGTGTAATTAATCAGTAATTGAGTAATATTAATAATTAATATCTATTTTAATTTTATACCGTTACTAAAAAATTTAACTATAGATACTATACAACTATATTATTATACAACTACTCGGTGGTCATAATATAGAGTTTGAACAATCAGTTTTCGTGTAACGTCCATCGGTACAGGTTGTCCACTCAAACTAACAGTGAAAAAATTCGATAATCGCGATATATAGTACCTATACATAGTATATTATTATAAAATATATGTTGTTATATATTTAAAAAGAAAACCAAATTCGGAAAATGGTCTAACAATAATAAATATATACTAGCTAACACAATCTATACAGTCTTCCAAGAAGTAAACGACATTCTCGTGTATAGCACTTTCACCAAAACAATATGCATTTTCATCAAGAAGGTACTTCCGATGTCGATAACACGAGAGTTACAATAAAAAATGACGAAAATCGAATGGTAAGACAATACTCGCAAGTATATAAAAATACAATTGCATAAGGCTAATATATATTTCGTTGTTAACTTACGAGGACGTTACACAGATTATTTTCAGCTATAAAAATATGTTTACAAAAAACTGTTAAAAAGTATTCTTAAAGTGATTTTAGAGTTAAAATACCTATTGTCAAATCGATAGAGAACAATATTTTAGAGAGAATTTTTTTTTAGAATTTTCAATTTATTACTTTAAAAAGTAAAAAAATTTACTTTTTAAAACTACAGTAACTTTTTTTAAATTAACACATTTTAAAATCTTAAATGAGATTCGCTCCAAAATGTTATCCTTTATTGATTAAATAATAAATGTTTTTACTCTAAAATTACTTTAAAACCTATTTTAGAATTATTTCGTAAATATGTTCTTTTTTTTATAAATATCCAGATTACACAATATTAAAAAGTAGTAGAGGTACGGGACCAATTTTAAATTATACTTAAATATTTATAAATTATGCATTTTTTATATTACTAAATTTTTTTAAAAAATTACCTAATCACAACCCCTTAAAACACGAGTTTCCTAAAAACCTAATTAAATAAAGGAGTGACAAATTAATCATAGAACTGGTGATCTTCAATATGCCTAGCTAAAAATAAAAAATCACCGAAAAACAGTTTTTAGTAAAAAGTGTTTACAATATTTGTCATATTTAATTTCTCCGATTTTTCTCGATGACCAAAAACAGTATATTATATGTGTATATAATATATATATATATATATCTGCATACGATCTGAAAATGTAATATATTTCTAAAACAACAATAATATTATAGGTATATTTTATATTATTATTATAGCTGGTTGACTATTGTTTATTTTACCTTTGATGCTATAAACGTCATCCGGATGGAGATAAAATTATTAAAACACCGTATATCATAATTATGGAGAATATATGTCACGAAAAGTACGATATAATATAATGAGTTTAGTTGGTGTGTAGATCACAAACCGCACACGTTATTGCAGAAATATTATACTTACACGGTATTTTTTCGATAGGTAGAAGATAATGGATATTATTTAATATGTTGTACCTACATATAATATTATGTGTTATTTTGAGATTTTAATATTTACTAAAATTTTCGAAATGTTTAGTATCTTATCGTATCTACATATTATGCTATTATCGCATAGGAATTTACGGAGTGGGTATTATACAATTTAACACTAATTCACTACCTATACCTACTACATTAATATTTTAATATTATAATTTTTATTGCGTTTAGATTAGAAAATACTTAAATAACTATTTCACAAAAAAACGTATATGAACTTTAAATTACGAGTAGTAGTAGTAGTAGTAGTAGTAGTAGTAGTAGTAGTAGTACACTATATTTTAATATATTTTTACCCAAATTGTCAATGCAATATGTTTATTGTAGAAAACACAGAGAGGGGATGTTCCCAATCTTTTCCTATAAACTGGGCGTCCGCGTCCGAAATAATGATTAATGAGTAATATAGTACTTATCCAAGGTGGATTCATCAGGTGTAAACACTAGAAACACTCTCCACCCACAATAGTTTGAACGTAAATATTACAACAGTTGCAAAAGAATGCCGCTGGTGTACGCTGTCTACCCTTATTGCTCTTAAATTTGTTAGTTATGATGATGGGATTTCACGTGGTAACGCTTACAAATATTTTGCTTTTTACATCGAATTTTAGAATAGTAGAATATAATATTATCTAGTAATACCTTAAAATTAAATTTCTGTTTCAATGTACTACACTACTGGATTGAATAAAGATGTGAGTAAGTATTCAGCATGCGTATATATTTAATTAGATTTTAATATAAAAACGACTTATAAATTAATAATTTAATTTAATTAATAAATTAATACAATACGTCAATGCTTAACATTACATATTTATACAATCATCGAATTTTTTTGAAACGTTTTTCATTATTATTTTTGATTGTAACATTTTCGTTATGTTTTCTGCATGCATGTTTTCATAATATCGTACTTATTATTTAAATAAAACGTCCCAATATACCTATTTTGTAAATTTATTTTGATGTCCAATACGATCAACTTCTGTAGCAACACCCATGAAGATTTATCTGATATTTCATTTATTTTTATAATACCTATGATGCAATTTTTTGTGTCTACAGACAACGAAAATAATAATTTAATATTTATTATATTCATTATTGCCATGCCCGCGTTGTAGGTATATTTGGATACCTATTTAATATTTTATGTGGAAACGTCACCAATTTACTTACGACGACGGACAATGTTATGCAAATAAAACTGGCAATCGTCATCACTCAAAATTGTTTGAGTTGTATACTTAAATTCTTACATGGTGCTTAGACTATTTCTAATATAATAGCAACAACTGGGATTTTTAAAGGGTTCTGTATAGACAATATTATGAAGTCATTTTAGAAGAAATAAAAATCTAACAACTTAGAAATATTAAATTAGATTTGAAAATTAATCTAAAAATAGACCCGTACATGTATCTTCTTTTATTGTCATGTAATCACGATAATATCACAATGATAAAATTCTGGAACTTTGAAAAGTTGGATTTCAAATCTAAAAAAAAATATTTAAATTTTTCGTCCTTTTTTCTAGGGAACAATCGAGGCGTTTTTCTTTATTGTTAAAGATTGAAATATAATTAATGTTTAAATATTTAATTTTAATGATAAATAACATAGCCATAAAAAAAAAGTGCCTCGATCGATCCCTAGAAGACAAACTGACAAATTCAAAATAGATTTCAGAATTCAGAGTATTGAAATCCGACTTTTGAAGACCCACAGTTTTATTCCACTTTTAAGTTGATTTCATGTTGGTGTTGAAGCCCCTTAAGAGAATGCTACACATGCGTTATTTTCCCCCAAAAAACTGTTTTGCAAGAAATAAGGTTTCTCAGGCTGTAGTTATAATTAAAACCCAATTTTCTACAAAATATAGTAGAAAAATTATCTGTGTTCTACCATGTTCTTTTTTAAAAAATATTAAATAATAAAAAAGTTATTAATTTTTAAAAAAAACCTTTTATTTTTGGGTTTTTACAGACGGTATAACATCAGTCAAAAAATAACGACGGTACAACACGGATAATTTTATCTACTATATTGTATAAAAATTTTGTTTTAATTATTAACAACCTGAGATGTTTTTTGTAAAAATTATTTCTTGAAATACGGTTTTGTTCACAAGTATCGTGATTACACAACAATAAAAAGTGGTACATAGGTATAGTTTTAAATTATGTACTTAAATATTTTTAAATTATAAGATTTTCATTTTTCTTAAAATTTCATAAAATTTGACTATACTGAACCTTTAAAAATCGCATGTGTGGCGTCTTTTTAACAATACAATTGATTTTTGCCTCGTTTTGTATTTAAATTTACAGATATACGTGAAAAATATTTAAATTTGACTTTTATACCAGCATTATGTTTTCTTATAAGACAATAATATCTATAAAAACATTAAAAATTATTGATTAAATTATATTTGTACTATTTTTCTTTTTTTAAAGTTAGATTAGTCTAAACTTAAAAAGTGTAATAATATTTATTACTGGATACTGGTATACAAATCTACTTTGGACATTTTTAAAAATTATTGGAGCCAGTTATTTTATTTTATACGTACGTAAGTTGTTTATGTCTTTATGTCTTATATGATTCAAATATTTCACGTGTTTATAGTGTTGTAAACCTAGGTTTTAAATTTAATAATTACCTAGATTCCATAGACCACATATTAACATGATATGCAGTAAAGCTTTTTAAATGCTTGGATTTATTAAATTCAAGCTAAAAGATTAGCTCACAATTTTATCCATGGTTTATCTTTGAAAACATTGTTCGTTTAATTTTAAAATACGGTGCTGTTATTTGGGACCCTCGAACTTCTGGAAACTCGTCAGGTGGGAAGAGTTCAACATAAATTGTTTAGTTTTGCTGGTTTTATACTACATATTATCCATACACCATATGACTATAGCCCTGTTTCTAATTCCCTTAGCTTAGAAATTCTTGCAAAATGTAGGTATTCTTTAGGATTAAATTTCTTAAGTGGATTATTGTCAGGAAAAGTTGATTCTCCGTTACTTCTAAGTTTAATAAACTTCAAGGTTCTACGGCGAATATCTCGATCTTCCGTTCCTTTCTACATTCATGTACTTCTAATTACTTAGCAAATGAACCAATTAGAAGATTAATGTTTCATTTCAATGTTGACGCATCCTACCTCTGTTAATATTTTTTATGTTATATATTGGGTATATAATTTATATTATTGCCATATTTATTATAGATTATTTTTCAATAATTTAAATATTAACGTATATTTATGGAGCGCCTCTACTATTTTATAATATTTTGAAAGCAACATTATTTTTTACAGTATACAATAGTTACATAATTTGAGGGAACGTTCATTTATTGAAAACCCGAGAGTACCCCTTCTTCTATTTTTCTAATTCAAGCACTGGTATAATTATAAAGTTTCAAAAAATTTTTCATTAAATTATTTTATTGTTAATCAATTTTTATATATAAGTCATGGATTTAAATTGATTTTGTTCACATGTTTATATATATAGATGAAGGAAGAATCTAAAAATGTCTTCAACAAATACGTTCGTTACATGATCGTACCAAGATGTCCAAGATTGAGATCTTCAAAAATGGATGACTCCAAAATCGTACTTAATCGTAATCCGTGCTTTTTAAGTAGCCTTCTTCGAAATAAAAATTATTACGAAGACGGTTCTTTAATCGTATTAGATACCTGTGGTATCAATAAAAACGACAATAATTATAAAGATTGTTCTAGAATCGAACTATACAATTGCGATACTGTAGATAGCAAGACTATTCATCTGGTCCATAATAATTACGAATACTCATATTGCTATCCACCTGTGTTGTGTATGATTATAGTCGTTATCATTGAAGTAAGCGCATATCTATGTATATGTATAGTTTTCATACGACTTTAATGAAATCTGTTTAATATACCAAATACACTTATTTAATAGACATTTTGTTTGATATGATATAGTTACTATGCTTTACTTGGGACGCTATGACATTGAAAACAACTGAATCCATCACGCAAGGACGTATATCTTCAATATTAATCTACAACCCTTATCGTAAAAATGAAGTTTGGCGTTTTTTTACCTATTCATTTGTACACGTCAGGTGAGTCAAACAATGTACACAATACACGTATATGTACCTAAATTTCAGTTATATATTAAGGAACTTAGAAAGTCGTGCATTTGATTTTAGATTCTGAGTCTAAAATTAGTCTCACTGAGTCTAGAACTAGTAGTTTTATAAAAAATGTTTATTTTTTTTTTTTTACGAAAATATGTAAAATTTAATTAGTTTCAATTTAATCAAAAATTCATAAAAATGGATTTATATCTTACCAAAATTAGATTATTTATATTAGATAAAAAGTTGTAATAACAATAAAGTCCGTTTCCTAATAATGATGTATTCAATATTCATACACATAATATAATTATATCATATACCATTACACATATACCATTACCATAATATTATATCCATGACGAAATAACATGCGGTATGCCAGCAACTGAGTTCTGCGTATGGTGCCTGCGTCACGCGGTCCACTTATCATAATTATTATTGTTATCTATTATTTATTTTGATTAAATATGTTCAACTCTGTAAACATTAAGTTTATTCATAATATATTACTATATTGAAAAGACTGCAGATAAGACCGAGTGACGTCAGAATTTCTTGGCATAATTGATAAATTATATTTTATTCCATATGACAACTCGTACCGTTTTCAAATTCGTTCGTGTTGCAAACCATGTTATTTCGTCATGATTATACATATTATTTTGTTAATTTGCAGACAGACTCGTCGTTTGACAGTAAATTTAATAGTTCAATTATTACTCGGAGTACCACTGGAAACGGTACATGGCAGTTGGAGAGTAGTCTTCATTTATTTTTCCGGCGTTTTAGCTGGTTCACTGGCTACGTCGGTGATGAATTCTCCAGCTTGGTTGACAGGTGCTTCTGGGGGCGTTTATGCCCTTATCGCGGCCCACGTTGTTACTGTAATCATTGTGAGTTTATAATTTTTATAGTATCAAAGTTATGAACAGTGAACATATAATACCATAGTGATATAGTCTAATCTCGATATGATTGTATACAGACATATAATTCAGTCCTATAGGATCTATAGATACGCCATAATTGTGAGTATATGACGAATCAAGTATGCATTTTCCCTAATTTTAGATTCTGATCGTAGCGAGGGAGCTAGTGGTTTTACAATGATGTTTATTTTTTTTTTTTTTTTCTCTGTTAACAAATTTACTACCAGAAGGAGTGCTCCGATCTTTACACTCATAACCTGTTTCCGGTAGCAAATTG
>JAIPRL010001997.1:0-68379 GCA_025469235.1 Pemphigus obesinymphae | reverse complement strand
AGTATAGGGGTAGCTTCGATAGTAGACAAAATGAGAGAGAATAGATTAAGATGGCTCGGGCATGTATTAAGGAGGGAAGAGACTGAGGCAGTAAGATTAGTAAGGGAAATGCATGTTGTTGGTAAAATGGGGAGGGGAAGACCGAAAAAGAGATGGGGGGATGTAATGGCGAATGATATGAGGAAGGTGGGAGTAAGTGAAGAAGATGCGGGAGATAGAGTTAAGTGGAAGTGTAGAACCAGGGTGGCCGACCCCAAATAGTTGGGAGAGAAGGCGAAGGAGAAGAAGACTAAATGTTAGACAATAAAATATTTTTAAAAAATTTTTTTTCGTATTTTTTTTAAGTATCTTGTGAAATTGTTAATTTTTCCAAATATCCTGTGTAGATAAGTACCTACCTAAAAACGCTATCAATACATAATGTATACAATAATAATACGATAGCAAAAGTATCATGCATTTTATCAACAGTTAAAAATAAATATACTGACATCACTGCCTGGTGTGGGAAACTCTAGTGTTTTCATAATTATTCATTAACATTATAGTCTAATGTTTATATATGTTATGTTATATTTTTTAAATTACTGAAATCTGTATTACATAATGTATCTGTAAAATGTAATTTATTTATGTAATTTTACTTCATAAACTAAATAACTAATTGTAGGTTATCTCAATAAAAAAAAACCTTCCCGTTTTAAATATTAAGTAATTTATAAGTTATTTATTATTTTGATATTGGACTCACGATTCACAAGAATCCTAAATAGATATATTTAAAACAAAACAACTTTGTTAGTTTATACGTTTAACAATCATAATAATACGTCGTTTACGATAAGAGATAATATTATAATTTGTTTTATGTTTCTAAATGCTTTTCTAAACAATTTAATAATATGTTGAGAAAGCACCTTTTGTATTTTAACACATTACATATTAAAATATAGATGATTTAAATTATTTCTTATTCTAAAACGGCCAAATTTCGTTGCAATAAATAAAAATAATGTCGAATTTGTATTCTATAAGCCGGCGAATTATTATGAGATTAATTATAAATTCCTTTATTGTTCGCACAAAAATAATCAATAAACGACTTCGTAGCACACTTGCACACTTACACGTTACTCGAATTTTCTGAATCTCGTTCGTAATAATTATGTAACCTTTTAGTAGTCTTATTGGGGTGGGGAGCGGATAAACGGACGAAAATCGGCACAACATTCGAACGGTTTGTGGCAAACGAATTTTATCGGTATCCGCGGAATACAATCGAACAGATGGGACGAAAGGTCGTGAGCTCGTTAAAGGCCCCGCGCCATTGTTATTATTTTCGTTACTACGGACGAGGAAAGCTGTTTTGTAGTATTTCGTGATATTAGCAGGAAAAAAAACTTCTATGATATCATTAACTTCAACAAACATTTTGTCGACGTGTTAACGATAAGATAATATTTTCCATATTATATAACATTTTAAATCACATATTATATTACTATTAGTCATAAACTGGCGATTATGTGTATAATTTATAATTATAATCGATATTTTTCTTGTTTTTTTTTTTTTTTTTGTATAGAATTTTTTATTTGTATGTCATTACTAAAGTCACTTCTCTCAGAATATATAATTCGAAATACTATAATAACATTTTATATCGCTGGATCATGGTGAAAATGTTCCGCATTACAAATTTTTGTACAGAATATATTCTGAAATTGGAATAAATTATAATTTAGATCACTATTGTTTGAGATACAGTAAATCTAAATATTCTATAACCATTTTAAAGTATCTTTAATAAAACTTAAAACACTCATTCTTGAGAATTCGTAAATACCGAAAAACATACCTATTAGCTCATGAATTATTAATATATTAACCAACATTTATGAAATGTAATTTTACAAATTAAATTGATTTTAAATATTATTCAAGTTGATTTATTTGTCAACAATAAAATATAATATGTTATATTAATATGGAAACGAACAATGACACGTTTTTATTTTTATAATTACAACTCAAAAAGGCGTTCTCCAAACTAAATAAAATACATTATACATTTTTATCATCAAATATAAAATAATAAATTACATTTCAATTTAATTAATATTAAGTGCATAATAAATGTAATTAAATTATATTAGGTGATAGCCACAGATGAATAATGATAATGTCATAATATAAACAGATTATACATAAAAATAAATTGTGTGCTCACTGGTTAAACCTAAAAAATCGATTCTACAATTAACATATTATAGCTGTGAAGAAATTATTGTCATAAAAAAATCCAATACTAAATTTTGAGCATAGCGAAAAATATATTGATATTACAATGATGTATCTTTTAAAAAAAAATATTAGTTGTATGTTTACACGTTTTTGAGAAGAAAAAAACAAGTATGGTATTTTAGGTAAAGAGACCTATATTGACAATTATTCTAAACTACTTTAGAAAAATCAAATTTTGATTTCATATTTGTTCACTTAAGTATAAAGAAAAACTACTAAAAATAACAAGAACTTATTAGAAATCTAAAACAATTATTAAATATAATTATACTGAATTTCACTAGTAATCATTTTTGGAAGGCATTTAATTTGTTTTCATTGCTTTCAAATATAAAGTAACAATTATACAATATCCTATCCAAGGGCTGAAAAGACAATGTAGACTATTTTTCAGCATCTGTTAACTAAAAAAGAACATGATAGATATATCAATTCAATCAACAAAATTACTATCGTAGTATAACTAACAAACATTTTTTTCAAATAACAATTGTCTATTTGTAATTTTTTTTTATGCCTTTTGACATACAATTTATAGAATTGAACAAAACAACTTTGTCATTTAATATAATTAACTGTTTTTTTACCACTCAATCCATTTTTTATCTCCTAAATGGCTCTATAGATATCCCGGATCTTTTTTCTATCTTTTTTTCACATAGTCACTTCCATATCCCTACTCATATATACTCCATATGGACACAGCCCTTCCCCTGTTCACATAACGTTGCCAATTTTAATATACATTTTTAGCCTAGTTTCTAGAACTCTTTTATTTGTATTAATACTATATTATAATAAATTTTGTTATGTATTTTCTAACAAATTGCTATCAAGAGTCAATAAATTAATCATAATAAATGCTGGAAGAATAAAAATAAAATATTTGTTATGCTAACAAAAAAAAAAAATTCCAAAATGATTTACATTTTTCTACCGTACAAATTTAATGTAGGCAGAAATTATGAAGTTGTCGGTTTCCTGTTAAATTGAATAAAATTAATTAACAACACTAATAATATAATATTATATATTTAAAATTAAAAATGAATAAACTAATAAAATATAATATTCTTATTAAACTAGGTATCTATCCAAGTTAACTACACTACCTATTATTCCTCTTATTAAAATTAAACATGTAATATGAAAAAGTATATATAAAAAAAGAATATGTGCTGATAGTATTGAAAAAAAAAATTATACTAGTTACAACTAGTTTCAACCGTAAGTCGTCGTGGGTAACTTGATGAAGACTATTACGGTTGAAACTAGTTGTTACTTATAGTATTTTTTTTTTTTTAATTTTTAATTCTTTTTTTAACACTTTCGCCGTACATACTATATGAATATAATGTATTATTATTACCAACACGACGTAAAGTCAAGCCAACCCACTGTAAATTTAGTGTATATAATAAATAGAACGACAATTATTGTAATTTATTGTTCGTATTGTTTTTGGCAATAATTCAGTGTGTATGGTGTAATCCGTGATCTGCATAATATATTTCATAGGTGGACATAGTAATCCGACCACAAAACGGTAGATTTTTCCTGCGAAGATCCGTATTACGTAGTGTTTTAACGGTAGCTGCGGCGTAGTGCGTATATACGTACAATTTATAATCTCGTTTTGGAACCCCCTCCTACCCCCTATCCCTCCCCCGGGACTTTTGTTGACGACAAACAGTATGTGTATAGTATACAGTCGATAGTGAGCTCCTTCCACGTCGTCGCAATGCATCACACACACACACACACACAGAGGCGCGGGCGCGGGCGCGCACGCCCACACGAAGACACTCCGATGGGGGAACCGGGTAATGCCCGTGCCCCGTGGCGACGACGGGGCAGAGGTGAATTGGCGCGGGAGCATAATGTGATTACGAGAGGGTTGCCCGCGGCCGAATCTCTTATCCCGCTCTGCCGCTAATACGGCTTTATTTATTTTCGAGTAAACGCACGCGAGCGCAAACGCGACATCGGAACATGGTGGTCGGTGTCGGACGCAGGGATGTAAGCGACCCTGTATACATACCGTGTGTGTGTGTGTATATATATATTTATGGACGAGAAGGATATCTGGAAAGTATACGCGTCATGGCCGGTGATCGGGTTGCGTCTGGTATGCGTTCCGGTGAAAAAGAAAAACAACGATATTAAACGTTCGCAGTGCCGCCGGTGTTTCGAGACACGGTTCCTCCGTCATCTGGCCACCGTCGCCGCCGTCGTGTCTCCCTCGGGATCGTCGAGAGCAGTCTACAATATAATACGCGCACGCCGCGCGGTCTACGTGTAATCACACAGCTCGGTCGTGGCGCGTGTTTACCCGGGGGACGATGCACAACGATTGCGGACGATGATTTTTACTGGAACTTGTACGTAAAACGCGTAGACTGCTAAGATTCAGGTATGCCGTTAGCGTACTGCAGTCTTAAGGACTAAGGACTGCGTCTTGGCAAGTACTACGACTTTCGGAGGATAAAAAAAAAATATCCTGTACACGTGTTTACGTTATGGGTACAGTCCACACGGTACAAATATATCCAATATGGATATGCCTAAGTAAAATGCAATGGACAAAAAGAATACCGTACACAAATGAGACACGATGACACCGTACAGAAAGTAGTAACTACGTTACAGAAATGATATACCAAAATATTTATATAATCAATTAAATACATAAATCAATTATATATATATATGTACACAAATGCTGGGTCGTCCGGCATTACGACGCGTTAACAAATACCAACCGACCGCCACAGCGTCTTACGATGGCGCTCTTCGAAACTTTTTGTACGGGGACCGGAAATAGAAATGCCTATACGTACGTACATAAAATACTACATGAAACCGAGTACGTTCATTGAAACCGTATAGGATGTCCAGGCGTATAAGCATTGTCGATAACGGGCAGCCGATAGAAAAAATTATTGTTGTACCTTACGTCAGCTGGATTATTATTTTTTTCTGAAAATTATTTTCAAACCTTTAACCCTTCCGGTGCATGCTAGCTTGTGCAGTAAAAGCATACATACATTCATTAATATTTACAATCGATAGGTAAGAATGTGGCTTACTATTGAAAATAGAAAGATGTATTGTGCACACGGAAAGGTTAAAATATCGAAAATTTCCTAGAATGTATAGATTTAAATCGGTATTTTCTAATCATCTTGAAAACTTAATTTAAATCAAATGTCACATTGTAAATAAATGATACTGTATGGTTATTTCGTATATACAATGGATATCTAATGGATAACTGTTGTGATGGACGGATTATACTACATAACACGTCCACGAAACGAATTTTTCTGGTTAAATGAATAGATGGTAATTTTATTAACGTGTTAGATATACCCACATTTAGGGGTTTTTGGATGATTTATTTCATATATGATATATCTAATGGAACCATTGAAGGTCTAATTGACATATCCAATGGATATCTATCCAGACTCATTTCTAGATAAGGCATTGTATGGTTATTTTGTATATTCAATGAATATCTATAGTGGATACTTTGTTTCATGTAGGAATATTCAATAGTAATACATAAAAACGGATATCTTATCCTTCACTGAGGTCAACTTATAGCACATAATAATATCATATAGGTGAGTCTATGATTGATGTATGAAATGCGATCTAATGAAAAAGTTCTGTGCACTGACTTTGGGTTCGGGTTTTCAACCTAACCGTAGTAGATCTTCAAATTGCTTACACAGTCGATATAAGGAATGAAGCCTCTATATAGTAGTCTATGATAAAATGATACGCTGTACACTTACAGTGCTGCCCTACCAGTAATAATAATAGTGCAGTAATTACAGATAAATTAATAAAATATAATAATTTTGTAATATTAATATTGTAATATACATTTTTGACATGTTATGTTGGAAATATGTCATGGAATTTTATAATCTTATATTCAGGTTTGGCCGCATGGGAGTGATAAAAATTCATTGTACAATATTTAACCCCGGTATTTACATATTGATATTGATCTCCGTAGACATATAACAATTATTATTATTTCTCCTCACCATCCATTTGCTAACAATTCTCCAGTTTCTTTTCTTTCAATTATCTCTTATTTCCACTCCTTCCCCCCTTAAAACCCCACAAATGTATCAAGTTTATTGTAATGTTTTTCACGTTATTTTATTAATTATTCTTCATTGCGTTATAGTAGGCTCATCCATTTTTATCTCCTTTCTTGTTTTTCTCGTTTATATGATCCTTTTTCTCCAAATATTATACTTTTACTTTCGATATTAAATTGTATCTTATATTTTTATCTACTTCATCCTTGAATCTAGCTGCTCTATTTCAACACTTTATTTAATTGTAATAATTAATAAGTATCGAGCTATAATGAGCATTTTAAAAATTGTTTCAGTTACTGAAAAACGAACTTTTTTAAATGCGTGTAAAGAACTATATATTTTAATTAATATAAAACTACAATTCTAAATATTTAAATTTATCGAATTCCGATTTAATAAGTTGTATGTCGATATTATAGATTATCATGATTTCATTGACGAAAAACTTTATAAAGTTTTTAGAACAAAGCACTCCAGATCAGAGATCTACTGCAGGACATCCAAATGATACAATATGACTGATAAAAAATATATGTGATTTTCTATTGCCAAAAAAATTCAGAGTATTTAGTCACTACATATTAAAATTTAAGCGAAATTCCGTTTTACAGAATCGAATGTTTAGATAATTTTTAAACATAATTGCATTATTGTACTTTAAAAAAGTTTACACATTCGCCATTATATAATATATAATTGGAGTTATATAACTAGTATAAGGATAGTAGTGATATACATATATTTTGGGAAATGCAAACACGACGTAGAAGGCACGGTCTCAAATTTCAATTTTATAATATGAAATCGGTTATTGATATTTCCATTGAAATGAGATACGAGCACGTTAAAAACGGAGGACGATATTCAGCAAACCAATTTTTGTTTTACATTTTTAATCGCAAATGTTGTAAATTTAACGTAAACGAATAATTAATAACTCAGAATTACAATGCGTCCGTATATCACGCATGGAATGCCGTGGGTTTTTGTCTGATTTACGGCCGATATTATATTAAAGAGTCGTTCGTTTTGCGTCCCTGGCGTACGTATCCACTTCGAAAACGACACAAATACGGTTCAAATGATAAAATATTTACTTTTCAATAGAGATTGTTTTTAATAATTTAAATAAAAACATTCATTTTATCCGGACTCTAACTATACAATACGGTAAATTAAAATATACATCGTATTTGAAACGTAATTTTACACCTGTACGCAATCCATCATATTTAGAATTCTGTATTGGATCATTTGACTCGCCAATCTAGTTACACGAAGAAACCAACGTTTTAATATTTATTACGTTTGTTTATAATGAGTTTTGAAAAAATAATATATTATGCAGTTTTAAATTATATTAATACATTTATAATATTAAAAAATAATATTTGACATGCCATGAGTTGTGTATAAATATGGAACATATATTTGGATTATCATTTTATATTGCCAAATTATAAGATATTTTGATTTATGGCAAGAATAGATCGTTTATGTGTAAGTAAAATTATTTTTAACCTATCAATAAATATGCAGTTTAAACGAATGTCTATTAGATTATTTTCCCTATATTTAAAGATTTTCTTCAATGCGTGTATGAACATATAAGACTAAGAGGCTATACACATTAAAGTGTATTATATTATGATTAGTTAATTATAATTTGAAATACGTAAATAAGGATACCTACTTATTTTATCATTTTAATTTTAGTTGAATTTTGAGAAAAGATAAATATTTTTAAACATCATATACCTCTTGGTAAAATTAAAAAGGAAAATATCGATGGTATTAAATAAAGACTAATTTATTGGTAATTGGTAAACCTTAATTAATGTTTCGAAATTAAAATTATACATATTCTTAAATACTTTTTTTTGTTTTTGTAAAAAAATAGAATTTTTAATAATAAAAAGTATGAAAGTATAAAATAAAATGAGAAATAATTTTGTATCTTAAAACTATGTTTTTGAAGATTTCTTTTCACCGTCAATATGCTTGCTAATTATTTTTAAAGTAGAAAATATGTCTAAATGGGATTTTGTTTAATAAACTTTTGTATAATGCATTTTTATTTGTAAGTGGGAAATGTTTACCGAAATTTTTATACTGTTGTTAATAATAGAGAGATAGTGAGTCGGAAATAATTTTAATAAAAAATATAATAAGTTGATCTTACTATATTACATATAGATGATTTTCCAATATTCTCATTCAATGATAATAGATCTTTTGAGAAATAAGTATTTAGTAAAAGAGATAAAAACGTCTAAAGTTCACCGATTGACGTCAACTTAAAATTTATTTTAAATTATGGGAATATTAAGACGGCCATCAAAATGTCTTATATTAAATTCGATCAATAACGTTCATGTCACTTAAAAATGACTTCAATACATTTGTTGTAGTTGGTAAACATAACAATTTCAAACTATAGAACTATTAAATTATTAAAGTAATTTTCTTACAAACTAAAAAGCAAAAAATGAGAGAAAACAATAAATTATCAAAAAGCACAATGATCCAAAAAATCATCAAAAAACGTGTAAAATCAAAATAATTTTAACTCTGTACAGGCTAAGGATAGATATTTCATATAAATATATAAGGTTCAGTAATAATTTATGATTGTTATTTATTGTATTTGGTATTTAAAAATAATAATTACAATTTATAAGCTATTCAACTATATAAATCTTTAATATAAATTCAAAATTTAATTTAAAAATACGATACTTCTGATGATATCTAGCGAATATACTCAGTAAGAATGTATTGTATTAAAATTCAAGTTTTACTAAACATAAAGTGGTTGTCGGTAATGCGCTTAAGTAAATTAAAAAATATTAAAATACTCATGTGAATTACTTTTTCTTCATTAATTTTAATTCGTTTTACAAATTAAAAATAAAAGTGTGAATTTCAAGTCTGGAGACAAAATAAGAAAAATATATACTATGATAATGTTTAATGTTTTTTTTTTTCTAATTAGAATGTTTAATCAAAAAATTACTTCGATAATAGTAAACTTATAATCAAATTGTTTGCAATAATTTAAGACAAATTTTTTATTTAATATAAAAGCATTAAAAATATATGAGGTATAAAATATTGAATTATTTTGTGGACTCCAGTCATTTGCGCATAAGGAAGAAAATTATAGCATGTTTGGGCATTTTTATGGAACTCGTTTTGACACTAACAATTTTAAATACTATGTCATATTATGCAACTTGATTTAATACAAAAACAACTATATTATATAGGTAATTATACTATATATATATATATATATTATACTATAATATGAATATATTAACTATATATTAATTATACTATAATATGAATAAATTAACTATATATTAGTTATACTATAATATCAATATATTAACTATATATAATTATATTATAATATTAGTATATTTACAATTACAAATATTTTTAATATAATAATATTAAAAGAATCAGTTATAATAGTTTGAATTATATATTTAAAAAGGTATACCTACCTAGAATTATATAAATTATATATATATATATATACACTTTTATAAATATTTTTTTTGCCATGTTGAACCTATTGATTAAAATTATTCTAAAATTAATTTATTTAAAATTATAAATATATTATCTTAATTTAAATTGTTTGCAACACCACACATAGGACTAGGTACTGGATATAAGTAAAATATATAAGCAGTATTTAAATGGGTTATTATAAGTATACAAATATTAATGCCTTTCCGGAGTATTAAAATCAACCGAATTGATGCCCAAACGACTTACACATATTTTTATTCCTCTCAATTATCTCGAACTTTTTTATAACGCCTTTAGTTTTGTGCAAAGTAAAATTATTTGTATTATATTGTTATTGGCGAAGTTGTAGAAATAAGATTATTCCAAAGTTTAACTTTTTTTTTTTAAACATTAAAATATAATGAAATGGAACACTCTTAAGGTCCATATTCACAAATGGCATCTTCAAAGTTAATTCTATAAACATAAGTCATCGCAGAGTGTTAACCTTTACTGCAGTAACCATAACGTGCACGTTGCGATGCTATTGCATATATATATATATATATTATATGTGTGTCATATTAAAAATAACATTTACTCCAATAATTATTTTTTACGACGACAGACCTACACAAATTGTATGTACATTATTTTGTGATAATAAAACCCATATAGCTTCTATTTTATGTTGATGGCACTAGTATATTATACATATTGTTAAAACTTTAATAATGTAGGTACATACTTTCTATTTAATCATACACTGAAAATCAACATTTATATTTTCGAATAATAATATATATATATACATACATATAGAAAACAAACTATAATATTATATCAAAAATATTTATTTAAATAATACTGTAAGAATTTTAAACTTAATTTTTTTCGAATTTAATATTCATTTATGATTTTTAACATATACCGATAAAATCGAAGATACATTTACAAATTTATCAAAACTAGCATAAAAATATATATGATAAAATTATCGATAGAAATATCCTAAATGTTTCACTTAGTAATTATTGTATTATAATGATTTTATTTATTTATTTTTTGACCGGAAGGAGTCGATTATCTGTCGTGGCGTTTGTATGTAACGATAACAAATTGGTTCTATGTTTTCCGCACGTTAAGGACGTAACCGGTTGTGCAGGCAAAACCACTTCCTCCGCCGTGTCGCTCGCTATAGTTGGCCGATACCATTATTATTATATACAGAGCGCATGCTATACGTATGCATTATACACCATGCTCAAGTATGACATGCTGTGATAACGTCTGGCAATACACGATTGGCGTATGTTTCACGCATCTAATGCATTTATGTGTATGCAAATTCCTCGTGTCCGGGAGGCAATCGTCACAACATACGAGAAACTACCTTTTTTACGGTGTATAATAATATATATTCTAGAATGCGGTTTTACACAAATGCAAGGAAAACAACATAATACTTACTTATACAGTAGGTACCTACCTAAATTAAAAAGGTTAAGAAGGTATACATTAGTTCCCCTCCACCCACCACGAAAAAAAAGACACTGCTTGAACTTATATTTATTCTGAAAATCATTTGTGGGCATACTTTTTCCTCTAACATACTACCCTACGTGTGAAGCGGTTTCATTGGAATACATTTTGTGTATTCTAAACTTGGTACTAAAATTGGATGCAGCTCTATCAATATAACTATGTTGTTTATCTATATTGTTTCATCATATATCATTACGTATCTACTATTTTAAGCTTATATCATAGTTTACCACAGCCGTGTGCAGCCAATTTTAGCGAAAAGTCGCCTAAATACAGCTATGTCCGATATTTGCTATAATATGTATAATGTGCATGCGTCGACTACCAAATCGACTATTATCTTCAATATCAGCGGTCAATATCCAATAGCAGCGTTAAGCACGATATGCGGTGCATGCGCATCATATGATGAATGACTGGCATTTCGAAGACGACATGTCGCTATAATGATGGCCACGGCACTAAAACACAATATCATCATCGCTCTATCCACTGTACATAATCTAAGACCGGGCTATGAAATAAAAATAAAAATGATAAAATATAGTCGTTTTAATTTTAATTTTAGTTTTTACTTACATATTAATTTATATAAATCTAAATCTTTAAAACTTTATTGAGAGGAGAGAAATTGGGCTTTAATGAGTTTTTGTATTTGAGTACTTTCAAAAATATTGATTTAAAATCTAGTGCTAACCACAATAAAAAAAATAAATTATAATAATTCCTTATACTGAATTTTGTTATTGTAAATATTGAACTTTCTGAAGCTTGTTATAATGTTATTTTGTTTATTTTTATTAATATCCATCACCAGCAATTTTAAACAATCATGTATAGTTGATCTCCATATATAACTATTATAATCTTTAACCACTTAAGGATTATATTTCACTATATTTACAAACTTTACCATAATATATAATATTGACCGTTAAATGTTATATATTATATAGTATGTTAAAATATAATAGTATATATAATGAATAAAAATTGAATTTATTACGAGTTTCCCTTATCAATAACCTTGGTATACTCCTGCATTCTGTCCTTTAGCCATAATATAGACGTTATCACCGGCAGAGCTCTAAAAGTTTTAGGTTCTATCAATCATAACAACAAGCTTTTAAATTAATTCGTCTACATAATTATCTCATTGCGTTCATTACATTATAATTATAATGTATTATATAATTACACAAAATATTTTATGAATGTTTACTGGAAAAAAAAAAAACCGTTTATTTAAAAACTACATATTAGAATTGTATAATATACAATAAATATTACGAGTATTTACCATGAATTACGATAAACTTGATGTTAAATATACATCCGTAATTATCGTAATTTGATGTTTTACTAGTTCAAAATTAGAACACAGTACTATAAGATCGAATTTTATACTGTGTATCTTATTGCTATTAAGATTATTTTATATAAATATAAGCGTTTAATTTATGATGCTGAGTTCAATTTGGAATGCCAAGAGACCAGTGATCATGGTCGTAACGTCAGAAACACTCGTTGAACCGTGTATTAATGATCACTTTGGTACTATCATTTTGGAGGGTCCCGGAAAAAAGGAGCTACAATCTGCGAGGGTAACAACAAAATATTTGAACTATTGACGTTTAGAATTAGTACAAATCGGGTAGGTACGTGGGATATAACCGGGACATAAGGGTATGGGTGAATCTGAGATATATTGGTTTTATGAAAGGTTCCAACACAATACACATGACTTGTTTTAACGCCGTTATCTAGATTTATTTAATTGGGAATTTAAATTCGAGAAAAAACGTCGGTAGGTATATAATATCATATAGCGTGTCCTTTATTATTATTTTTTTTTATGTGTATCGTGTGAAGATTAAAATAAATTACTACGCGTGTTATATACTGAGGTTCGGACATAAAAAATTTAATGTAATATTGTATTACTTGCCATAAAAATATGAGAATTTTATTTATGGCATGTTCTCGAATTAAATGTCAAGTCAAATCGCAGAAGAAAAATCGTAGATATATGTTTAGTATATATATATATTATGTCTACAAATTTAATTATTGCTTATGTGAATAGAATATATTATTATCATCATAAATTACACATTCATGTCTTATAGATATACAAATCATGTTTAATGAAGAAACATTGATATTTAAAAATGCAAAAGAATATTGTTATTTAATAAACATATTACATTTCATAATATAATATTCAATTTTATATTAATAAATATAAAAATGCTCATTTCGTAGTTTGGTGAAAATAGCTACATTTTTATACTTTATACTTTGGCATTAATAAATATAAGTGAAATAAACTACCTATGTAAAATCAAAAGAAATAGTAAATTATAATAATAAAAAAATATAAAAATATTTTTACATAATATGAGTTAATATATATAAATGTGAATCATATACTTAACAAATTGTTGGTAAAATAATTTTCAGAACTCGGTATAATGTAATATAAATTGCATAAAAGAAATGTATTTACGTTTTATTTAAACTTCTGTTTACAAATTTAAAAATTTATTTTAATATTCAAAAATAATACGATTCAAAAAGTATCTATTAAAACATTAATATACGTAATATAAAAGTAAAAATAAAAATAATGAAAATTACTAAATTATATTTAAATAATTTTGTGAAAAATGTTGTACATAAAAACACAAATTCCTTCGTTTGTAGGTTATATGTTTTTGTTTATGTCTATGTTTTTGTACTTTTGTAATATTATGATGTAAATAATAAAATATAATTGTAGCTAATCTAATACTGATTAGTTTTGTGAAAGGGTATATTTTAATTATTTAATTAAATATTACATTTCAGTAAATCCATTTTTTTATACATAAAATGCATTAACTAATTCAACTGTAACTTAAAACAGTAAATTTTAACTTTAATCAGTTAAATGTATAATTTTTCAAAATAATTTATCTATTTTTATTTTATATATAAATAGTTATAGACTATAGTAGTTTTTAACTTTAAAATAATACATATACATTACATTTATATATAACAATAGTAAGTTCTCTTAAAGTATTGAAAGAATTAGTATACCTACTAAATATTTAGAATTTTAAAATCATAAATATAAACTAATTAAAAATCCGTTATGTTAATTAGAATTCTCTGACATACTTAAATCCTAAATTTAAATTTAAACTATCATATTTCGTTGGTATTTAATTGTCTTTCGTAGATTTCTATAAAGTAAGTATGATTATATTTATAATTAATAATTATTAAAGTTGAGATATTGTAGGAATTTCTTTTGTTTCTATTGAAGCTATAAATTAATTCATAAACTATGTAAAAAAAAATATATATACATATAATTAAGAAATTTCCTTTATCTTTTTTTGGTTATTTTTGAGTTTAAAATTTTTTTTTATTTAATTTTTTTTAAAAAATTTTAATGTGTTCTAATAAATCTACATATTTTATTGGTTATTCGAAACGTTAATATTAATTTGTGTATCATAATGTCATAATTATAACATTTTTGATCAATTTTATTTCGTATTGTATAATCTATGATATATATAATATGGAATATAACAGTTTTTTTCTAAATATAATATCATAATTATATTGTAATATTAAGTGTTTAACATGTTTTACCTAATATTAATAGTAACTGCTAATAGATAATATTAAATTATTAATACAAAATGAATAGGTACGTAAAATAATTAGTTTTAGGTTTATGTATATTTGGTATCGTATATTCCCGTAATTGTGTACGTATCTTTCTTTAGGTTCGTCATCATATTTATTATAGAATATTTTTAATTTGAAAATCAACCAACCTTACAATGTGTTAGTCATACTTAATAGGGAAATAGAAACCAATATCTAACACTCTTTAATTTGCTTGTTTTTTTCTAACGTCCGTCTGTCTTACAATCATTTGCTATGGTTACAAATAATGTTTTATACATTTGATTGCTTAGAATCATTTGTTCCATGTGTATATATAAACTTATAAATAAATAATAATTTGTAATTAAAATCGTTTCAAAAGATATTATTGAATTACATTCTATTTTTTTAAACAAATAACTAAATTGTATAAAGTATAAACCAGAAATTTAGCACACTCACAAAGCGGACTTTTCCCGATTTCAATATAGGTATTTTTAAATAATTTGTATTGCTTTTTTAGATTTTTTTTTTATAGCTATATTTTCCAAGCGCTAATGATGATAATGAATACATAAACTTATTGAAAATTGTGTTATATTACAAAATTGTTATTAAATTTAAAAAAAAAAAATATAAAGAGAAATACAAGTGTGTTGCTCTCAGAATACGTTAAAATACGTTGTAATAAATTGTTGTAATAATTATACATTTATTCCAGTAGAAAATGAATATACCTACTGAAAAATCGATATTATATCTATTCCATCAAGATGTAAATAATTTATAATATTCGGGACCAACAACAATGACCATTTAAAAACACGGATATTAATTAATTTTCTATAGTATGTGTCGGACAAACACTTAACCATCCTCTCATTAACCCTTTCCACTATCGTATTTGAACATAAAACATTAATTTTTAAAGTACATTATAATAGTTTGTTCTAATCATTATGTGCAAAATGCGTAAAATGATAACAACATCGCAAGAGAGAAGGAAAAGTATAACCGGAAGTGAGAGATAAGAATACATTTTATAATACCGCTGTTTTATTTTTTTCCTCTCTAAACATTGACCCCAAAAACCTACAGCCGCGCAATATTTCGCTGTCGATGGTGTTATTACAGTTGGATGTCCAAAGTATTTTATTTATTCATTTTTTTAGAAAAAAAAAATTATCTATCTACTGTAAACAATAAAATAAAACACTATATATAGTGCCATTGGACAATGTCGAGAAAATGTCACACTATAATATTACGAGCAATGCTCATATCTCATACTGTTTGGGGTTATATGGGAATATAACATAAAGTCCTAGTATAAATTTATGAGACAGTTTCACACTTTAAAACCCGTCTAAAATTTGCCGTTTTTAGTATTTCTGTGAACTAGAAATTATAATCGAAAAATATTCATCAATTATGCTTTCAAAAACAATACTTATATAATAATAATATACAATACTCCTATACGAAGAAAATTACAAAATAACCATTTTAAAATACTCATTTTTGTCCATTTAAATTTTATATAATATTTTAAGAACTAAATATTTTTTCCTCACATTCTCTCCCTTCGACATTTCTTTCTCAGTGTCATTAGATAAATATTCTCTTGAATATTCATATTTCTATGATCAGTAGTTTGGGATGGGTGTCATTATTTTTACTTGTATAGAGAATAATGGAAAAATAACTCGGCCGTTAATACCTGAAATTCATAGTAATTAATTTAACTTGTGAATGATTAAGTAACGAAGTCGCTAACACATGTACCTATGTGATATTTTGTGTTAGCTGGTTCGATTCCAGATAATAAAATGGAAATTTAATTCTAACCACCATGGGGAGAAAAGGTTTCGTTTAATAGGTACTCAAGGGCCGTAAAAACATTTTGTTTTTTTTTTATTATTTTTGCCTTTCCTGTTTTTAGCAACAACTAAAACAAATATTATATACATATCTATAGTAGTAATTTTATATTTTCATACAATATTGTAACAACATGTTTAAAATATATAATTGCTATCTGGAATGTTTGTATAAGTATACGTAGTTTATTATATTTATATTTTTATACTGTAGAAATTTATGGAGATATTTTTAAGTTAATAAATGGGATTAAATAATTTACAGTTTTAATAATCTTAAAGAAATTTTAAATGAAAAAAAATCCTATAAACTTTACATTTATAATTAAAGGAAGACAAAAAACAAAACCAGAAAATGTATCAAATAATTGAATCTCTCTTGCATAAAAGTATGAGAGTGGAAATGTATTAAATATACTTGTAAGTTGAATTTACTAAATTACTCTCTAATTAATATAACAACGGTCAAAGTAAACTCAATTGCCGTAATATACATATTTTTGTTTTGTTGATGTTAGGATTAGTTTCTGTTTTCCTGTTTTTGAATGGTATAATGTTATTAAGTGTAATATTATTGTAATTTTACAACATAAATTATATTTTTACGTATTTAAAACTTATATTTCACTGAATTGAGAATTTGTAGTTTATTGTTGTATTTTATTTTATTTAACCTTTTAACTGCTGAATTAGTTTTATAGTTTTGATGTTTTTTTTATATTGTACATTTTATCGTTGATCAAGAAATAAAAATTCAATATTTAAAAAGAAAAATGTTTGACTAATAAAGTATTGAGAATTTAAGTTAACAATTAATTCCCAAAATATATTATACATTAAACTAATTAAAATGGTTATAGAAAAATGAAAATGTCAAGTAATTACATAAATATTAGGAAAATAAGAATGATAATATTATCTCAGAAAAAAAAATCATCAGGCATATATTTTTTACATAATAATATTGGTTCGAGAACCCTGGAAAATTAAATATTTTATTTTATTGATAACCTCTAATATTTTTCAATTATTATTATTATGACGGCTTTGAATTAATATCTGAATGTAATAATTGTTGATGTTATTATATTATTTATTTTTTCGTTGGTTGTTTAACTTCAACAAAAGATGATAAGTATAAAGGGTTCATATAGCAGGCATTAATAATGTATTTTATTATTAACGATATTTAGATATAACCATTGCTGGCACAAAGGGTGGGGGGAACAAAAATGTCCCTGCACCAGTCCTCGTAAAATTTAGAAAAAAAAATGATATTTTAAGAAATTTTAAAAAGTTTACAAAAGATCTTACAAGAATGGAATTCTGTAGAGCCCCACGGATATAGTGAAAGACCGATTACAAAAAAGTCGATGACCTACATTTCAAATATGTATTTACCCATAAAACTGTCTGTATATATCTTAAAATATTTTTTGCACCAGGCCCTTCAAACTATCGTGCCGGAACTGGGTATATTTGCAGTAGTTAATAGTAATACACTAGCATAATATATAGTATTCATAATATTTCACATTGACATGTGTACTATTGACAGTACTTTTGATGTATGTAATATTATTGAATTATATGATTTGTACATTCTATCATCTAACATCAAATCTATCAAAGTACCTAAAATAGTAATAAGATTTTTGAAGATATAGATTCTCTACATTACAATTAGTATGATAATGACACCTAATTTCCTTCATGTATCATAATATTTTACAAATGTATTAATTTAAAAATATTTTAACAATAAAACGTTATACAAAACTATTTTCGTTTCTATCTATAGTAGGTATATTACATTAAAATAGTACGTTAGGTTAAGTTAATTTAAATTAAACACTTTAATCACAAATTGAAAAATATGTAGCCTATATATTTTGAACACAATTCTTATAGAACTACTATACACAGACAAAAAAAAAAAAAAAACAGTACCAAACAATAGTGAATTACTTTTAACTCGTAATCTTTGCATTATCTAATCTTTGAACTTCTTTTTCGCATTAATGGTTCCACTATAATATTGCTGTATTTCTATGTAGGCACACTAATTTGTTTATTATTTTAAACAGTTTAACAACATCATATTGTATATTTATTATTTCACCCTTTGTCTATCAAATATTGTTGAATCATAATTATTATTCTATAAAATCAATTTTTTTAATTTTTTAATTGGAATGTTTAAGAATAAATATGCATAATTGGTAATTATCCACACGTATGTAGTGAAAACTTTATAATTAAATCCAAGCTTGAATTTTATGTAAATGATTATTGATAGTTTTATTGCACATATATTGGTTACCTATTCTATAAAATATAATGGAGAACTCGTAAGTTTAAAACATTCACATTCGTATTGCTCATTAGTTATTATAAATTATTCATGAGTTAGCTAAAGACTACTCAAACTAATTTATAATATAAATTTATAGTTTTTATATTATCGGTATAAACATCTTATAAAAATGATATTCTATAACTATGCTTAGTATAAAATATATGTATGTAAAAAATATAAACAGATATGTGATGAATTAGTTAAAATTAGTTAAAAAAATAAATAAACGAGCGATTTTCATTATACATTTATTTATATTTTCTTTAAAAAAAACCTATTAAAATTAATTATATAGACATTATATATTAAATAAAACCCAATAGTGCAAGGTAACAAAAAACGTCAAAAAATAATATATGACACACCGATTATAAATTATTGTTGTAAAACAGAAAAGGGATTCTATTTCTGTCAAAGACATTCGGCATAAACATAAGTAATGATAATTCATACTGAAAAGTATGGAATGATGAACATGTAATTAGGGAATTTTTAGGATGATGAAATATATTCTTATGATAATAGTCACAATAGGCTTAAATCTTACATCATGTATTTATAAAATACATAAAATAAAAATAATTAAATATCATTACATTTTTATTATATTTTCATTTTAATAAAATATAAAATACATTTTCTAGTGTAAATAACATATTTCTTATTACTAAATTTTTACCTATAATATATATATATATATATATATTGTAATACATAAATATAATATATATTAAATTATATGTTTTTTTTTTATTTATAGAGAGAACCCCCTGAATACATGTCCATAAAAATGTACACCACAAATATCTATTATTCAATTATTGAAACAATATCATATCTTGGTATGTGAGTGGAAATATGAAAAGTGGTTAATTTTTCTTAATTTATTTAAGATCAGGTTAGTTCAATAAAATAAAATAAATATGAGATTAAAATTATACGGTGTGTTAAAACTAAAACATATGATAACGTAATGTCAGCGTCCACGTGCAAAATATCCAATAATAGATAGGTATATTACGAAACTGTTGTGTTGCATTATATCATTGTATTCCTTTTATATTTGAGAAAGATTCTTCAGGTTTGAGCACAATTTAAGATACAACTTAAATCGTTGGTTTGAGGATGTCTGACAATCAAATAGTTAATAATCACGTAAAAAATAAAAGTATTTAAATCTTTAATTATTGTATTTTCTAATTTTTTTTTTTTTTTTTTTTTTTTTTATTCAGTATACCCTGTAAAAATGAATATTAAGTATACTATTACTTAACGTATAGATTTATTAAAACAAAATAAAATAAACTGAAGTAATGGTCATTGCATGTTTATTAGAGAGAAAACCGTTGAAATTTATATCGTGTACTATGTATAAATCCTCGTAATATATATATATATTTTTTTTTTTTTGAAGTGGACCAATTAGAAAAACGCAATTTTAAATTTTAAATACCAGTGACTTTTTAAATGTATTATTATTACAAGCGGATCTTCTCAAGTAGACCGGTGAAGTGCGTTTTTATGCGTGAATAATGGTCGCATTATTGTGACCGTTCACATATAGTACAAAAATGGTCTCCGATAAAAATTAAATTGTTTTTTTTTTTTTTACATAACGTATATTATAATATACAATATTGCGCATTACACAGTAACACGCGTCATTTGCGTAAATGTAATTTTAGGTATGAAAATCTCGTACATATTCCCGTATACGTTTCATTGAATTACATTTTTATTTTCTAAAGAACAAAGTCGGTTACTATAATATATGGATGCATGAAAAACTGTTAAACGGTAAATAACATAATATTGAATTGTCAGCTGGGTTGTGCCATTGAATATTTGGAACTTGCTGCCTGTATAGGTACATCACACATTATATGTCAGGATTGAAGAGGCTAATATACGTGACGTGCTTGTTAAACGTGATCGGCTATGGAATTTACACATTCGTTCCGTGTGCAAGATGAAGTGGATAATCCGATTTTCACCCAATGTCGCCCGTATAAATTGCCCCTAAAACTTGCCCGCCGTCACCCCGTCCACTCGTCATTCAAAGCCGGCGAAGAGGCTTACAATTTCGCAAGCTCCCTAACATATCTACCGATGATTGACACGAGTCGATGTAAACGCTGTTACGACCAATGATTAATCGACGAGAAACTATCGGGCCAATAAATAAAATAAAATGTGTAGCCTGAAAATATTGTAAAAATAAACGGTGGGGGTTTTTATTATCAGCAGTACATATATCCTTAGGATACGAGATCATAATTCAATTACACTGTTGGTATTGAAATAATATGAGTAAATATTAACACAATAAAGTTATAAAACAATATTAACTGGCGTTAGATAATTAAATAATAACATAAATCGTTTATTATTGAATTATTCATTTAAACGCATTACAGTTATATGGGTCTTAACTTTTAATCAAACTAATTTTCGATTTTAAAAGTTCTAATTAATTATGTATAATTTTCTAAATTAAATAATTCTTAAAATTAATAATTATGTTAGTATTTTAGTTTACACAACATGAATTTAGTACCTTTAAGGATACTATTATGATCACATATTTTTAAATACCTATACCTGCTATAATAATTATCACTAAACACACTGTTATTTAATATTTATGATTAATTAAATATTTAATAGTATATTATTGTAACTTATTCCAAAGCCCCTATCTACCTACATTATAAAATTATTGAAGTACCATTGACTTTAGCGTGATTGTTTTAATTTTTGGATGTTTAATTAGACGTAATATTATATTCGCAGTTATATCTACAAAGATCTCAACGTTAGTTCATACACCAGTTTAGGTATAACTCCCCTCAGCCCTTGTTGTTACCATAATTTTGGTTCTATTTTACAAATGGATGACAGTTTGTAAATGTTTGTGGTAATAAATCAAACGAGTTTTCGATTTTTCTGTGGGCGTTTCTAAAGACCTATATTTTATTCAATATTTTGAATAATATACATTTTTTGATGTGTTCAACTGTAGTGTTGTAACTTAAGTTATTTCAGTGTGTCAAATCTATGCCAGACTTTTCAATAGTACATGCAATCTTGCGCATTGGTATTAGAATAATGAAGTATTGATTTAAATTTCTTTAGTACAAAATTATAACTTACAATCATGATATGCATTTTGATAAATTAAGATAACTCTGCCATATCTATTTTAAAATTTGTTAATGAGTTTAAAAATCTAGAGCTTATCTATATATGTACGACGTACGTATTATATAGATCCAACAGTCCTAAAACTTGTAGAAACCTATAATTACAAAAACTGTCGTCAAGTTGGATTTGTTTTGGAGTCTTTTATACAGCACTATTTGTGTTATTAGTTCCATCAATAATTTAATACACACATATATATATATATATTAAAACTGTAGGTTATCTATATATATACATAAACATACATACATATATATATATATATATATAACATATAACTATATCTGTTATTAATGTAATTTGGCCTTGTTCATTTAAAATTAAAAAAAATATATACATATACATAAAGTTCGTGATTAATTCCAGTTAAAATACGTATCTGGAACAATCACCAAACTGGAACGTTTTACCAATCAATCAAAATAGTTAATGAGACACACGATATTAAAATGTCCATATATACTTGAATTTCATAGGTTCTGAATTTTTAATCGATAATGAAATAAAAATTAATGTATTTAATTTATTAAAGAAAAATTGGAATAACTCAGAGAAAAAAACTAGTTTATCCTTAGTTGTCTACAAAAATATAAAGAAATCGATAAGTTAAAACTAATAGAATGAAAAATTCCTTGAAAATTAAAAAAAAAAATCATTATTTTTTGAAAAAAAAAATATGTTTTATATTTTATGTTTATTATTATAAATACTGTATTTTGAAATAATAATTGCTAACTTATTATTTAATTAATATTTAGTTCTAACTTACCTAAAGTATTTTTTATTTATTTTGTAGATTTAACAGTATATATCAGTACTTATTTACAAACTAATTAATTTTATCATTTAAAAAAAAAAATTAAAAAATTCTGATTTCTATAATAAGAAATAAAGCCAAAATTGGATAAGGCATTTGGATCATAAATAAATACAATGGTGAATGTATTGACAAAAATTTTAATAGAAAAAGAATATAAAAGAGTAATTGAGACGTAATAAAAATTTGTCCACTCTTAATAATAAAAAAAAAAACATACAAAAGTTCTATTAAATATTTAATAGGCATCTCATGAGTACATTAATGTCCTTAATGTAATAACTTCTATTGTATCAATATATATTACTTGTCTACAGTATGAATATTTTATATTTGGTTAATTTAGCGAATACGAATATTTGTCGGTATTAATATAATATTAGATAGATCACTGTAATAAATGCATTTTAAAATTTGTATATGATACATTTAAAAAAAAAACAAATATCTTTTTAAAAGATATGAATATCATTTTGTTACGTTCGTTTCGCTTTTATTAACATATTAAAAAAATATATAATATTATTCGTTAACTAATTTAAATGTATATATATATATATATATAATTTGAATAGCCACATAGGTATACGTTTTGTAATTAATAACTATTTAGTAATTATAGGTATGCACAATGAAGTGTATGCATATTGCATATACTTAAGTATGTATATATTATGTAACAACATTTATAATTAATAACCTTCAAATAATATATAAAACATTATTTTAATTAAAAAAATAAATAAATTTGAATTTGTCATTTGTAATTAATAATATTATTCGTTATTTTTAGGTGAGTCACAATCAATAATTCACAAAGTGCGATACAAAAAAAAAACATACAACTGTAAGATAAAAATACTATTATTATTGAAAAATATTGACTGCTTTTTTTATTTTACTAGAATATTGATATTATAATATAGAGTCCATCGTCAAGTATACAATATGTATATATTGTATAAAAAGTACTAGTACCAATTTATTATTTTTTACTGTATATAGGTATACTTAACAATTGAATTCATAAAGGTACTAGTAAAAGTGATTTATGTATATTGAAATATGTAAAAAAATCAATTAGGTACCTAGTGGTTTAATATGATTAATATATCCAGGGAAAAAAACACCTTTAATTATGTTTAATTTTACTATTATTTATTTACCTATATAAAATTAGTTGATAATTTAAATAAATTATATACATTTGTATATTAGGTACCTACTTAACAAAAATTAATATATTATGGACAAGCTTAATATACATATATATATATATATACTTAATTATTATAATTAAACGAACTGCGTTTTTAGTATGAAAATCTATAGAAAAATGTGTATTATATGATTTAACAATATAAATCTATACTACAGCGCATTATAATATTTTCATAAATAAAATTATAATTTATATATAATATATATATATATACATATATTTAATTTAACACTAAAGATATACATAATATAGCTATAATATCATGGTCTATGATTGTCATACACTATTTCAAAGTTTCTTCCGTTCACGTCCCAATCGTCTTGTATTTTCTCTGCAACACCTCATCGCGTTTATTACAGTTATCACATATTACAGTTCTTATTCAAACAAATACAATATTTATGTATTATAAAATATAAAATTCATGTTTTTTTCATACTTTTTTTATATTAGATTTTCAGTCTCCCCAATTCATTTACGAAACGCCACTATATCCAACATCATCAAAACTGCACCCAACTGCAAAGTTCATTTCCATAGTGTAATAGGTACATATTGTAATTGTATATATAAATACGTTATTGATTTCTATATGACAGAATTTTATGGGTCTATAATCGGACATCAGTTCGGTAAGGAAATAGTAATAAACCAATTTCTGATAGCTGCATATATATTATATATATTAATTCGACTTTGTAAATGTTATACGTTTATGAACAGATACATACAGCGTTCAAATTGACGAGTGAGGGGAAGGGGCGGAGATCCTCTACAACTTTATAACATTTTATTATTTATTTTTTACAGTATAAAAATTCCATAGTTTTAGGGAATACTGATTTATTAAAAGCCTGAGGAATACCTCTTCTTATATTTTTCCAATTATAGCATTGGATTTACACCATATAAAACTATACAGTATACACAGTATAAACATATGCTATTCTAACTATGAAAAAAATTATTTTGGAGATATATTTTAAATAAATATAATAAATTAGTTGTAGTCTCAGTCTTCACCCAGAATTTCCATATCTATTTTTTTTTTTTTAATTTAAATTTCATATAACAAAATATGCTATTAATATTATATTTGTATATTTTATTTGATTATTATTGTTGTTATGCATCCCTTATTAATAGAGATATGTATATATATATTATATGACGTGTTTAGAATGTTCGAATGTCTTACAGCGTAAGAAAATATATAATAATATATCCAACAATGTCGAAACTTGGAATAAATATAATTAAAACCCACTGTCCTATTTCCACCTTGAATAGAAACAGGTAATTTTACTGTATAACTATGTATATATATCGTATAATTAGGTATAAGTATTGAGTATATATATATATATGATCTATGTAGCCAAATATCCTAAAAATAGTAATTTTCTTTCAAGATTAAAAAAAAAGCTATTGGAAAAATGTTTAAAGTACTATTCAGAACCAATTTTCTATCGTTATTATTCACACTCTAAAACTCCTACTCTACACCTACTGCTCGAAAAGTTGCTTATGCAAAAAAAAAAACATCATTGTAAAATCAATAGTTTCCTCGCTCGGTTCATAATATAAAAGACATCAATGGAGGATAGAAACATTTTGCTTGTTGGTACTGGTAGTGTATTAAATTTCAAAGAAATTACTGAACTTGATATAGGTATATAACTACAATTGTTAAAAATGTCATTAAAATTATATAACGTCACCATATAGGTTCCTAGGCATATAATATAATATAAATAGTTGGAAAAGAGAGCGAAAGAAAAAATAAAGAAATTTATATTTATTTATTTGTATAAATGTATTTATAATAGCGGGATAAACCTATGTGCGCATATGAAGCAGTGTTGGGGAAGTTTCTTTTAAAAAGGTTTTCGTTCAGTGTCTCGGTTCCTTTTGTAAAAGAGGAAGTCGTTCCCGTTCCTTGTTCTTTTTTTCAAAAAGGAACTCGTTCCTTAATTTTAATTAATTTTTTTTTTAATAGTAGAATATTATATTATATTTTTACAATTTAAAAATATAAATATCAAAATATATGCTACAGTTGTAATGTTCAAAGTAGGTTATACATAGCTCTCGTTATCGTCTTTATTGTTAATTTGTTATCGTTCTAATATTACCTACTAATAATTATTGTGGTACGTATTCTTTAGTTTATACTTTATATTGCAATAGATTCTAATTAACGATAATATTAAGTCAATCAACGGCTTAAAAACTACACAAACCAAATAATATACTCTATCAATGGACAAAATAATCAACTAAAGTCGCTTACTGCTAAAATTGACGATATTCAAACTAAGATTTATGAGAACTAATTTTCTGATTTAAGTTACAAGATCGATACACTTTCTGCCAAAATGTCGTCTCTTATGGACGATGTAAGTAATATGAATAAAACTGGTAAACCTATTAAAAACTAATATGGCTAATTTTTCATTTAAATCAATTCTTTCCGAGGTCTCTGATCGTCAAAAAAGTGCTAACAATGTACTAATATTCAATCTCTCTGAACCAAAAAATGCCTTTGCCCCTTCTAATGCTAGTATAATTACTGAATTACTGAATGTTTTGAATATAAATACTTCTCTCGTCAGACTATCTCGTTTTGGGTAAATTTCTAATTAAACCACAGCCAATTAAAGTGGAACTACCTCCCTCTTACAATGTTTTCGATATAATGAAATACAAGCATACATTTCAAGTGATCGTACAGATAATCAACGTAATTTTTCCAAAATATCCTAAAATAACTAGATGATAGAAAGAAATAAAGTGAACACGATCTATTTTTAAAATATATCAAAGGCATCCTAATCATTTCAAAAAACGACCAAACTTCTCAAAAGAATCTACAACCAAAACATACGAAGCATAAACTCTAAAATAGCCTCGTTAATTTATAATCTAGCTATAAGTAATTATGATATTGTTATTCTCACTGAGACCTTGTTATCTCTACAAACATTTAATGCACAATTAGGTTTAAGCCAGTATACTATTTATCACTGTAATAGATCCCCACTTACTAGCTTATGTTTTCGTGGAGGTGGTGTGTTAATTACCATCAGTAAGAAGTTTAAATCGTTGAAAATATGTTCTTGTAATTCTTTTACACTACTTATTTAACTTGTCCGTTTCATTTGACATTTTTCCTGATTTCTTAAAATCTAGTTTAGTATCTCCCCCCCCATCCATAAAAATTCTGATTCATTAAATATTATCTTCCGATTTCTTTTCTTTTACTAATTCCAAAATTATTCGAATACCTAGTCTCTAATTAAATAATTTCAAATTTCAACTCTTAACTCTAAAATAATTAACAAGGAATATGATTTTCGAACCTCGAGATCAAAAACAAACAATCTATTAGTTTTACCCAGTTTATAAATTATGCATTTGAGAATTGCTATCAAGTTGATGTTATCTTTAGCGATTTTTCTTAAGTCTTTGATACTGTTAATCATATTATTCCAAAAAATAAACTTATTTTGAACGATATTATTAAAATATCATTTTTAAACGATATTTTTATTATTTTATTCTAATATGATCTTCTTTGCCGATGATTTAAAAATTTTTCATATTATCAAATCCTTCAATGACGCTAATCTTCTTCAATCTGATCTAAACGTACTCTCTAAATGGTGTGACCAACATAATTTCCACCTGAATTTAAATTAATGTCTTTTAATCGTTTTCATTCTAACATCCCAAATATTTACTACATCAATAATGAAAATCTACAACGAGTTGTAAACTTTAAAGATCTTAATGTTTTCCTTGATACTAAACGGACGTTTGATAAACATATGAAATATATAAAAATAAATCTTTAAAGAAATTTTGATTTATAAAATTCTCCTATGGTAATTTAAAAACCTCAATGCATTAGAACTATTTTATACCTTCTTACATTAGGTATCCTCTAAATTATTTTTCTACTATTTGGTTTCCATACTTTCTCAAACATAAACAGTCATTAGAAGCTATAGATAATAATTTTTTTAGGTTTTCTATATTATACATATATTTATAGATATTATATTTTAAAAGAAACGCGTTCCTTCTCAGTACTAATATGAAAGCGAGAAAAAACAATAACATATTAAATGTTAAATACTAAAAACAATGTAGCAATTTCTAAATAATAATTAATAATTATAATAATATGCGCTACATAAAAATAAAAAATAAACATATTACTCAAATATGAACATTAATAATGTTACAATTTAATGAAAATAATAGAGGCAATCTCATTACCAAGTGTCATTAATCTGATATGTGAATAAAATCCCGCATAGTTGTTATTACAATATGCTTAGGAACATAAAAGAATCAGTGTTACAAGTCGAGTAAAGCAAAGCTAAAGACGAAAATTATTACTTCATTAATATTATTAAGAATCAAAACAATTGTATTCTTTATTTTTCTATTTTATTATAAAAAAATGTCCGTTACAAACAATAATTGTTCTATGTACTTTAGAAAACGACTGTCTGAATTAAAAAATAACGTCCTTGCAAGTACCATATAGAACAAATTTTCCAACAAAAGCTTTATTCTAAAACTCCTATTCGATTCCTATTTAAAAACATGTTTCCAAATAAAAAGAAATAAACGTAATTGTAAAATCAATAGATTATTCTCTCTGTTCAAAATCAAATAGTTGATAGAAATTTGTTTTACTACGAAATACGCTGATATAGGAAAATATGGGCTTAAGAAGAAGATAATTTAAAGATTTTTAGTACTGTTAATGCATTTTATTGCTGAGAAATTGTCGAATATATGGTAGTGATTTTCGTCGTAAATATAATTGTATATATAGCTAATGGTGATTAAAATTATTTGATTCTGCCTAAAATATTCGTCGACTAAACACACTTCCAATGTTTTTTTTTACAGAAAATAAATAAATATTATATTTCTCTCATGTTCACGTCATCCCCAATGCAATACTGTATAATTTTAAATGCAAACAATATTTTAAACTATTTTATTAAACTATGAACCTAAAATATTATAATTTTCTCTATTCACTATAACTACATATATGAGATTAATTAAAAAATTCAATACACTATTTATATGAAATAATAAAGTTTAATAACATATGGTTATATTACATTATCTAATTAATTACTCATTGATTTTTGTAGACTTTTCTATATCTATAAATAAAAAGTTACTATTATAATTTGTTACTCGAATCACAGTTATATCTTGTTCATGTGTCATGTTACTTTGGCGGGCGAGAGTCCTGTGTCGTTTCGAACATTTTGCTAGTGACAAAAATGGTGCATGCACTACTTTTGTCACGTGTCATTTACTAACTATGTATGTAACGAATAGTACGTATTTGTTTATAAACAGTTTGTCACTGTAGGCATTAAGTATTCATCTGGCAATTTTATTAAAATTTGTGTTCACTGATATTTATGGAAATAATCGATTTAAATAAAAAAAGTTTCAGTGTGATAATTGATTGAATGAGTAGGTATATCATACAAATTATAAATATGTTTAAGTTTCAGCCTAAACAAAATAAAATTGATTAAATTTATACTTATTCAAAATAGAGCTTTTATCGTGTAGAATAACAGCTTTAACCAAAAAGACACAATACAAATAAGATATTGACAAAAAAGTAATTCAATGAAACTAAAATATACATAATATAGCTCTAGTATGAATCCTAATTTATTTATAAGCATATTCTCTATGATTATATTATGATACTATAGTGCAATCCAATATTTTTAAATCACAAATACAGATATAATACATATTTATGATTCATAAATGTCGATAAATATGCAACTATTTTTTCAACAATTGAAAAAAAAAACGTGTCTGAAACATTATTGGGTAACGTAATATTTGAACAAAAGCACATATATTATCACTTGTCATATTACGTGTCACGTTACTTTGGTGGACCAGGCCTGAATCTGTATATCGGTATAATATTGAGTTACAACACCAACATTATGGACCTAAATATTTTTTGGGAAACCATTAGAACGCGAATGATTTCTTATTAATATCCATTTATGCTTTAACCCATTTTAACAATTTATTAATTCTGTGTACAATTTATGAAAATATTCGTATTTTTCAAACCTGCATAAAATTTAATTATTTGAATCAAATTTTACAATAGTTATGATTTTCAATTAATTTTTAGTTTCCTACATTTCAATTTACTATGTCGGTACTTTGTAGACTCTAAGCTATAATTGTTTCGAAATCATAATACTCTACATTGAATAAATAAATAAAAAATGAATAAATATTATCGGTTAATATAACAAAAGCAAAATTATTTTTAAATTCAGTAATACATTAATAATTTTCCTTTCGCTTGAAACAATACAGACAGTATTTGATTTTGTGAAATTTAATAAGCTACAATCATTGAATATGATATGTTTACATATTCGGTAACAAAAATAATTAAACGTTGCAAACAATAAATTTACTAAAATAGTTCTTCTCTGCAAGTGCTATTCTATATTTTCATGTTACCATGGCGGGGTGTCGTGGTCGGCAATAAATATTATATGACAAGAAAGTTCACTTCTCTGTCGTTAATGGGCGTAAAATTAAATACGATCGACTTCATGCCCCATTAAAAATATTCCTGTTTAATCTGTACTTTCTAATTTAAAGTTTCAAGTATTCTATTTTATTGACTTTTAGCCTCAAGCCTGAGTGTTTTTAATTAATAAAAAACTATGTGGGCAACAAATCTACTTTCAACACTTATACCTACGTAACCATGCGTTCGTGAAAATGGAACGTAATCAAAGTTTTTCACATAAGTCAATGTTCGTATTAATATACTCAGAATTTCAGTTTCCTTAAACGAAATACTTTTTTTGAATTTTTATTATAAAATATAATTACATGCCATTGAACATTGAACTTTCCGAATTATAACTGATTCCGGATATTATACATATCAAAAACATCAAACATATATACTCAAGAATACTCGTGATTAAAATACTTTTGGACACATGAATTCAATATAAATAATTGTAAAAGTATGATATCGAAAATATTAACTATACGCTGAAAAATAGATTTATATTGTAATTATTATGTATTGTAGCTAGTCATAATTGTGTATCATTAAAATAATTATGTAAGTATTAGTGTTAAGTGATATTACTGAATACCCAAGTAACAGGAAAATGTTTAATGAATATTTAATAACATTAAAATTCCAATATTCAATATTTATTATAAACATTTATTTTTCATTAAATTTTGATTTTATATTCAGTGGATTTTGATTAAGTTAACGTCATTTAAATGTTATAAATTTTAAAAATTAAATGATTTATAAACATTAGAAAATAAATTTTCTAAAACCGACAAATTTTCTGCAACAATTTCTAATTAGGCCTGACTTTATTAACCCGGGACATTTTTCTCCAAATAACTTATATACTGCCTATTGAGGATTACTTTTTATTTTTACTCCAGGTATATTCAGTGCATAGTAAATAAGATATAGATGGCTATAGATTATCTGATCGATCTAAATAGGAAAAAATATCCAATGATGAGTTAACAACGTAGTTAGTTAAATATTCCTTTAATGACATCAATTACGGCCAAGAAAGAAGTTTTTAAAATTAGACCTTTAAGGAAGAAAAGGGTTGGGGTGGTAAATTATCATTCCACGCTTAGTCTAAACTTATTGTCAAAGAAAGTTAATATTTTCAGAAAATATGCCTTTAATAACATGGATATACGGACAGTAAAACATTTTTGAAATTCAACCTTTAACGTGAAAATGAGGAGGGGAGGTCTATTATTATTTAACGCCTAGCCCAAACTACTTATCATAGAATGTTGGAATTTTCAGAAAATTTTCCTTTAATGACATAGATATACGTATGGAAGAGATTTTTTGAAATTTGACATTAAAGGAGGAAAGAGGAAGTGAGGTAAATTATTATTCAATGCCTAGCCAAACTACTGGGCATAAAAAATATTAATTAATTAGTAAAACTGTTCTTGGGCGAACTACGAAGTCGAGTAATTCAATTCGTATCTATATATAGGTAGATACAATATAATAATTAATATATAAATACTAACATATTTAATTTAACAATATTATATAATATAAAATAATAAATATTGATTCATTATTAATTATAATTTAAAAACATTTTTGTACATTTTATTATTAATATACGGATATAAATAACTTGTAATAATAGTTAACATACTGTGGAGATATATATATATATATATATATATAATAGATTACCTAGCATTAAGTATCATTTATGTGAACTGGAAACATGATTACCAAAAACCCATAATATGGATCTTTTATTTTCATACATTTATGAAAATTTAAATGATAAACATCATGTCTTGATATATTTTTAGATAACAGAAAATCATTTGATACTGTTGACCATAATATTATTTTAGATAAACTATATATTACAATGAAATTAGACGCATTGCATACAATTTATTTAGTTCTTATTTAAAAGGAAGAGTGGAGAAAGTATAAAATTTATAATAATTTTAGTGATAAAGTTAAAATTAAGAATTCAGTACCGCAATGCACTACACTATTCTAGGGCCAATATTACTTACCTACATATTGGTATATTACATATACCAACAGCCATCTCAATCAACATATTTAGAGTAAAATTATTTGTTTCGCTCATGATTCAGTTATATTATTAAATAATCATTGCTTAGACAAATATAAAATAACAGGAAAATATTTTACTATTGTTAAAAATTGGTTATACAATAATTTATTAGAAATAAATATGGATAAAATCAAATTTATTAATTTTAGAATTAATAAACCTTTACTGTTACAGAACTATAATATTATTGTTCATTCATATAACTATGTTACTAATAGCATTTTAAATAATAAATGCAACTTTAAAATATAAAATGGAGTCACTTCATTAAAATATCTAGGTATTTACTATATTGATGGAAACCTGAAATGGGATAGATATCTATATCAATTATATAAATAAAACGCTTAAAAAATTATTTTACATTTACAAACCACAACTTATTTTAAATTTTAAACTTAAAAATCTGATTCGGTCAATCATTTCTTATGAGGTTTCTTTTTGAGGAGAATCATACCATACTCACCTCAATAATATTAAAATAACTTTATATTCTTTACTCAAATTAATTTTTAATATGCCTACTATGTATTCTACTCTTAAAATAATATACAATGAATAAATATTTTGACCTCAAAAATGTTGGTATATTTATTAATGTATAATATGAAAAATTATATAGGGATACCGATCATGAATATTCTATTTGTGAAAAACACAATTATAATGTTATTGTACCTAATGAGAATAGCTTTTGGATAACATTGCCCTAAATATATATTTATCAAATTTTGCATATGTCATGATTTAAATATAAATAATTTTAATAATTTCAAGATATGTATATTTACCAGAACTTTAGTTTAGAATCTTTCTTCTCTCGCAGAACAATTGGCATTAGAGGAAATCCATCACTTTTATATTTATGTTTGTATATTTTTATCTATGTAAATGATTTGATTGTAAATAAATAAATATTATTTTTATATTATATTATAATTCATAGTATTATTATTAATCAATGTTTATTTTTTACGATTTTATTATTTTTATTTTAATAAAAGCTTTGGAAAAAAAACACAAGAGTATATACGGGGTTTATACTGAGTATAATTAAACATTTTGTTTTTGATTTCGCATTCATAGCTGAATTCTGTTACTAAAGTTATTAAATTATAATTGTCTTTTGCAAAAATAAAACATTGTAATTATATAGTTATCTATGTTTTAGATCATATTATTATGATAATGGTTTCAAAATTTAACTTTATTTTGACTAATAATAATAAATAACACACAATGAAATATGGATTTTATATAAATTAAAAACGTTATTTTGTTATATGCATGACATTTAATTATAATTAATATTTTTAGTTTAACATTTTATTAAATTGAAATATTTAAAATATTAATTAATTTAAAGTATAAAAAGTATGATTAATAATAGAGCCAACAGGCCTTGTCCCAAAATATAAAATGCAAGTGAATATAAAATATACTATTATATTTTAATATTCCGTAATATATTATGCTATAAAATTAAATACCATTTAATACAATTATTTCAGTATCTGTTAAAAATGTATTCGAGAATATGATGCATAGGATAAAATGCTGGTGTTCAAATACTAACCAAAGTTAATAACATAATTATGATTAAAATTACTTTTACGCTGAACTCTTGATATTTATAAATTTATGTTTTGCGTTGTTCATTATGGCTATAATATGGAATAGAGTTTGATAAATATTACGTTTTATGGTGGGGGTAAAAAATTGAAGAGTATTCGCCGGTTAGGAACTTGTGTGAACGTATCGGAGATATATTAAAAAAAATTGTCAATATATGTTATTTGCTTTTACATACATTATGGACGGAATATGTGATATTCAGTATATATTTTCCAGTACACTTATAAACGTGTTCCTACTGTGTAATAGTGTCATGTCGTCATATATGATGTTCTATCGGAAAAAAAAACAGATTTAATTTCAATACATCTTTTTACTGTGTTCGGGGGAACCTTTGTTAGGTTATAATATAATAGGTGTATATATATATATTAAACGGGTACATATTGGAAAAAGCGTCTGAAAGGTTAAAAATATTTTCTGTATGTAAGGGTTATAAATTCCGAGTCCACTAACTTTGCATTTTTAGTTTGATAAAAATGTCAAAGAAGAAAAATGTCGTAATGCAAAAATGAATGTTAGCCTAATACATGGAATGTATAACAGTTTTCAAATCGAATATTCTCGTGTGACATATCTTATTATAAGTATATTGAATCAACCGGCATAACAAAAGCATTATTTTATACGTATTTTATTTTACTAACCTTTGTAATATATACTAAATTATGTCTATGTACTTAATTCACGGTATTTCGTTTTTCTCTTTAGCAGAATAGCCTATTAGTTTGACAGAAAATATTTAAGAAATATAATGCGAGTACGGATATCTAATCCATTATTACAATAACATTTCATGATATTCTGGTAAATAATTATAATATTACTATGGAATAATATGAAAAATAATAATTTACGAAAATTCTAATAATTAATCGACAAACGTGTTAATTTTTGTGTTTATTATAAAATAGTAGTAAAAAAAAAGCACATGGGTTAAGTTATTATCATTCAATTTTCAATAACGTTTAAATTTTAATTATGTTTTCAAAGTAAACGTTCCGAATTTTTCGTAGAATGTTTTATTATTTTTCACAAAAGATTTCATATAAAATGAAATTCTAAAATTTAATCATGTCCCAATAAACTGCATTTTGTATTCTTAAACATTCGATGTAACGTTATTAATTAAATGTTTAAGAATAAAGGTTTAATAAACATTAAACTAATGTAAAATAATTAATGTTTAAAGTTTACTGTAGAATAATATTTCATTCAATATTTAAATATTATATTTTTAAAAATTAATGTTCAACATAACCATTAAAAATTATATTTAATCCAATATTATCATGTTTTTCATATTTCAACATTTAACGTCTATAGAATGTATTTCAGAAGGAGAGGATCTAAATAAATTATAATATTTTCTTGTTATAAACTAACAGTTTTAGCAATAATTCACTATAAAGTTATCCTCCAGGAGGATATGGTCCTCTCCTAATTCTCCTGGCATATAGGCAACTATGGATATAGAGTTTAAAAAAAGAGAATGCATATCTCACACCACGAAAATATAGGTCCACTTCTCGGCTACCTACAACAAACGTCTTTTGGAATTGAGAGCTAATTGCTGTGGAATAATATATGATAATAAAATCACAATGAAGGAGGAGAAATTTTTGAATCGCTATTGCGAATTTTATAGTAATCAAATCATACTCGGTCTGTTGTCAAAATACACGCCGGTATATACCTAACATAATAAAAGTAATTTTGTTTTTGGTATTCTTCAAAAGGGGCTATGTCCCTCCCCTGCAACTCTAATAGGTACCTATGTACATATTAATATAGAAGGAGGAATACAATAAAAATGCATAGTTGTATGCAAGTTTTTTTAGGGGGGAGGGTTCAGGAGAACGGTTCAATGTTGTATTGAACCTTGCCATGAAATGTTGTATGAACCTTCAAAAATTATTCAAATAAGGTTGAGTGAAAGGTATTATTCGATTAATCCAAATTTAATGTTTATTTAATGTTAATCATTACATTTAAAGGTTGTATACAAGGTTTGATAAATATTTAAATGTATATTGGAGTGCTATTTATATATAATATTTGTATAGATAATAATGAGGTAATATAATGAATTTAGTCTTTCTGTACATCACAAAACGTATAATTTAATATCTGGATTAAAATTATGAAACATTACATTTAAATATTCTGAATCTCAGACAGAAATACTTTATTGCTTCAAAAAAAAATATTAAATTCTTCATTAGATCCTTTCAGTTTGACATTTATATTCTGATAACTACTTAAAGTAATAATATACCAAAATATAATAAATCTATGCAAAAATGAAAAATCAAAATAATATATAATTTGTTCTCTGATATTAATTAATAAAACAATTATCTATAACAGTGGAAACAGAATTACAAAATAACGATTCATTATAAATGTATCGACGTAAGGATATGCTTATAAAATATTTTAATATTTTTTATAGATATACAAAGCTTAATTGTGTTTTTTAATTATAATACATAAAAAATAATAATTCAGCAAAAAATATATTATATAGAGACTTGTAAAGTATTTCAATACTGTTTTTTTAAATAGGTGAAATTTTTAGAAGATTGTACGAAATATAACATATACATTTTATTAAATATACCTGGGGTTTTAATTTAACCCCAACATTTTTTATATTACTTGTGTAATTAATTACTTTTTTTCTGGATAACAATGTAAAGCATTTTGAGCATTTATATATATATATATGAAAGTAATGTGAATGCTAAGGTGGATACTGGATATGCTGATTTTCAGGTCCTCTAGACGTCCAGTCCAGCCTTCCGGTCCTAAGACTACTAATACAAAATTATTTCCACAACTAAACATTTTATATTAACCCTATTGTAATCCCAATATGTTTAAATTATTATATTATTAGCGTTTTTGTTATTTATATATATGTATATTAAATAGTTGAGATTTATATAATCTACTAATGTCACATATAAAACATATATTTACATTTTATATTTACACTAAAAGATAGGTACATCGACATATAATGTGAAAATATTTTTATACTTCCAATTTTATAGATTTTAATATTTATGAAAAAACAATCTAGAAATTAACAAAATGGACTATACATACTTATATATGTAACATCATTATTGGGATCAGAAATAAAATAAATAATTCTTTATGTTGAAAATTCCAATTTCTAATCCTGATTCAATTATTATTATCCTGGAGCTTAATGTGAAAAATTGAAAAAAAATATGTACAAAATGATTTAAGCTCTTAAACTACTTATCTTTAGTCCTTACATTTCATCAGCAAAACATGACAAGAATTGGATATGCATTATTATAAAATGTACCTTTATATATATTTAATAGATAACTTTTAAAATAGGAGTATTTAATACAATATTTTTACTTTGATCCAATAATACTGATTTTAAAATCATTAAATATTATATAGGGCCAATTTTTTTTTTAAATATAAATTAAATTTAACATATATTACTTATTACTATTTTGTATATAACAAATATTTTTTTGACTTGGTATTCATTGATTTATCAACATCATATTTGATTAATTTGTGAACAATATAATGCACGGGATCATTGACTCTTTTTCTAACGACATCATACAATATTTTTGGTAAGACTTCTGAATAATTTTTTTCTAGAAACTCTAATTCCATTTTATAAGCGTCCAAACACTTTTCCTCTTGAACAGGTGTCAATAGTCCTAAAAAAGTATTCAAAATTTAAACTTCCCGCTATAAAATTTGTAATTGATGTTCTAACCATCGTTACTATTGATTTGATTTTTTGGTTTACTCGAATAATCATAAGTAACCATTTTTCGTTTCTTTATACATCTGTCCATAAATGATTCGGGTTGGTAAGGAATAACAGTCTTAATACTATCTAAATAATAACAATGGTATATATAATGATATAATGGTATATATAATTGTATATTGGTAAATATAATATAGTGTAGAAGCATTTCGATTATCTGATGGGATTATATATTGGATTATATATTCTATATGTAAGTATTTCTATTTTAAAGATTAATAGTCAGTTTAAAAATATAATATTAATATAGTTAGGTTTAGCACTTAGTTTTGTTTAACATTTACATGTGTTCATTTAAAATGAAATTAAAATCCAATTTTGACACAAAATAAATAAACAAATATTAAAATAAAATTGTGTATTATTTATTCTTTAATATTATAATATTTTACCTACCATTATAATGTTTTATTAACATAAGTAAAATATAAAAATCAAAATAATATGTACACAAATATTAGTCCTTATATAATTATATAATTTATATTTATATGAAATTTTATCAATAGTTTATTCATATAATATAATTTTTTTTTTTTATGTCACTGTAAGCATATACATTTAATAAATTATAACTATACGTAAATACAATTGAAAATTTTTAAATTAGTGAGATTAATATCATCATAATACAATTATTAAAAGTATTAGTTCCTAATAAAATGAAATGTGTAAAATTCCTCTTTAAATGTAGGAGTTTTACTAATAATATTAATGAATATCCTGATATAGTTTACTTAACATAAAAATTGTCACTAGAAATTAATAAAAACTGCCCAAACTCGCTATTTATATCGATTAATTATCTGGAAACTAAATTGAGTTTTTTATGGGAAGGGGATTGAAAATTCGAAAAAAATAATATAAAACTTTTCTTCAAAATTTAAAATAATCAAAAAAGAAAAATAATCAACCTTATTCCAATTTTTCCGAGCAAAATCGGAATAATTTTTAGTTTTCCCACTTAAAATTCCGAAAAATACTTCATTGCTGAATTTTTTTTAACAATATTCCAATATACTTCATTCAAAATGTAAGTACCTAACCCCCCCCCCCAACCTCTGGGACGGCCCTGATTTGATTTAGGTTATATTAAGAAACATAATATATTATATTTGGTATATATTTATAATTAAAATGTTAGAGTCATAAAACACATGTTTAAAATTGTGCCATTTCATTTATGAATATAAATTAATAATATTAAACTAAAACAAAAAAAATCAAAATTAAAGTATGATTTAAATTTATAAGTATTCCTATTCATATTTTTATGCAATTTTAAATAACATTTCCTTAAAATTCTATATATAACCATTAAGGTATTACAATACACAATTATAACAAAATATCTATCTAATAGTGCCTGTTCAACTTTAAATTGAATTATTAATTTACATTTTGTAAACATTGAACACATGCTACTATTATATTCATCTTAAAGATTTTAATTAATTAATAAAAATAAAAAATAAAATAATATATTTAATAAACATTTTTAATTTGAATTAAATACATTTATAGACTTTAATATTATTTTTTATATAATATTTAAAAAACATAATAATATAAACAATACTAATTATATACTAAAAATATATACTAAAAGCGTGTATATACATTAATCAGCTGTTGGAAAATTATGTATCGTTTTCTTATATGTATTAATAAATATAATTTTCTTTAAAATCTGTGGGTATATTTAAAGTTCTACTAAAACTATTGTTTAATTTCATTACAAATAAGTAATTCTTTTAACATTGAATATTAAATATGGAATTAAAATAGGAAAATATTCATAAAAATGGATTGTTAGAATTATTTGGAATTGTCGGTATCAGTATAAGTGGGTTTTTATATATTATATTGAAATTAAATTTTTTGTTAGTGATATTTATTTTAAGATCTAAAAAGTCAATTTTACGATTTATGTTTCAAGTGTAAATTTGATTTTGTTATTAATTTCATTAAAATTGTTAGCCATAACTTCTGCCTGTCAATCTTTAGAATAAAAGCGTCATCAACAGTTGCATTGTGATTTAAATTTTAAAATTTAAATCTCATCATAATTTTACATATATAATTCAGAAAGTAAGGTACTAAGTGTAAAGCACACTAAAGTACTACCTATGATGAAACTATAATTTTTGGAATATATGTTTTTATTATATTTGAAATAATTTTGATTAGTTATAATGTTAATGGAATGAATAACTTCATTAGTTCCTATAAAAGCCACTAATATGTGTTATTTTATTTTTGAATATATATGCTTTGAGGTTTGCAATAAAAGTATAAAGGTTCTTTTAATAATGAAATCACTTTGTATCCTAGTGAAATATTAACTTTATTAATTTTATCAAGAAAATCGTATGTATCATTTATTAAGTATTTTATTTGTTTATGTTTAATTTACATTTATTAAATTAATCTAAATATTTAACTAAATGGTATGATGGAGCCATTTTAAAATATATATGTGAACGAATAAGATAATTTTTTTATATAATTTAATATAAAGATGTAATTGTGGAACAGTTCTATTCATATTGCTTTTTGATAAATTTTCTTTTTTTTTTTTTTTGATCATCAGGAATTATTTAGACATAATTTTTGTTTGATTAATTAATTTGTTTATTGAAAATATCAGTAGGATTGTACGATACTAATTGAATATTATTGTTTTTATGTATTCTGATGTTTTGCAATATATATCATCTTTTTAGGTCATTAAATTGGACTTTAATGAACTATATTTACTTTATAGACTATATTAGTATTGAACTTATCTGCAAATACGATATTATCATTATTTGTTCTACGTTTATTATAAATACTATTAATAATTTTATTCTGTCTTATATGTTATGATTTCATTATTATTATTTTTATAATGTTTATTAGTTATATCTATTCAGTTATGGTATGCATGATTTTGATTAATTAATTTTACGTAATCTATAATTAATTTAAATTTTATTAAATCTTTAAAACTTCTTTTTTATATTTAACGGTTAATATATTAATTTAAATGTATAAACTATTATTTAAAAGACTTATTTGAATTTCATCCACACTAATATTGGTTAAGATAGCGGTACGAGTTTGTAAGTTGTGTGTACGGCGAAAATTATTTTGTGATTCAAATTGTCAATTTTATTATTTTTTTAAAGAGGCTAAATGTTAATGTGTATAGCTTAGGTAATTATGAAAAATATGGCGTTCATAAGCTTTTATATAGTTGCTATAAATTTTAAATTGAAATAAAAATAGTAGAAGTATCAAAATTTGATACAAAAGAAATATTTCACAAATAAAATAGAAAAGTTTTTTAAATCTAATTTTACTAAGCACGTCATAAAATGTAATTTTAATACATATTTGAATTTAGAAAAATATTTAATAATATTAAATAACCATAAAATTATGTAAGTATATTAATTCAGTGTTAGTAAAATCACTCATTTATAATGAAGTAAAAAATAATAGTTTTAATATTTGTTTTAAATATACAAACCGATTTTAAAAATAATAATATTTACTAATACATATTAGACAACGATACATAATTTTCGAATAGCTGTTCTTATAAATTTATGTTACTAGTAATCGTTGAATTATTTTTTGCTTATTATTACTTTATTGTATGTTAGTTTTATGTATATTAATTTAAATATTTTTTGTTTTTTTTTTCATTATTCATTTTTAACCTGATGTTGACTTATGGTCGAAACTAGTTGTTTCTTATAATACTCTCCACATAATATAATATATTATATATATATATATATATATATATATATATTTTTTTTTTTTTATATTTATAATATATAATAATTTTACGTAAGTATATGAATATAATCATTAAAAAGTAAATTGTATAATAATAAATTGAGAATAAAGACCAATTCAACATTTTCCTTGGGTGTATTTAAACTCATTTAAACTATTTTAATTTAGGCAGTCATAATATTCACCAAAATGTTTTAATTTAATGACATTTTTCTTCAAAATATGTTATAAGTGATGTTCCAGAGTAAAAAAAAAAAAAAAAAACAAGTGTTTAATTGTGCATTTAAAATGATTGAGCTAAAAATTAAATTTATCGCGTTTGGAGTCAAAACATCTTAGACATCATCTGATAATAAATACGGGGTAGGTGATATGTAAAGAAAAAAGTACTTCTCACTAGTTTTTGTCCATGATATTTTATGTATAGTCTGTAGAATGAAAAGTGGCCACTGATGCGAACGCCCCTGGCGGTTTTTTTCATCAGGGTAACGTAAAATAGTATTTAATGATACATACCAAAATCGTGATAATGTTCCAAAACCGCCCTAAAATAAAACTACAATGGCCAAAACGCTCCATTTGTACCCAGAACGACCATAAAAAGATAATAATAAAGACGTATTCAAAAGCGTAACCGGCCAGACGTACACAGACCTGGCACCTTAAGCGTGTCTTAGTTTGAGAACCCCTCCTTATCAGAAAAAAAAAATAGTTGCTAACACATTTGTCAGCAGCCAGTTTTCGTTCTCTCGACTATAGTATAGAGTCAAACTAAACTATGGTTTTCATAATCCTGTTATTATATTTTTTCTCACAATTTAATAATAACAATCACAATATTCATAGAATAATCGGCAACATAGAATGTTCCTAATTATCTCTCATCATGTGTTTCAAATATCTAAATATTATATCTATAATTTAAATGTCAAAAAAAATTTTTTTGTCGATAAAATGTAAATTTTCAATACAATACTTATTATTATAATCGTGTAATATAATTATAAATTACTGTTATTATTTATTTTACAATTGTTATTACCAGAAAATGTATCTATTTCCTCTTCCTCTTCTTCCATTATGTTCCATGTACCCGATTCAAATTCCATGTATATCATTTCACCTTCAAATACTTCCAGTTCATTTTCAAAAATATCATACCACTTATTTTTCCGTGGACCGGCCACGTCATGAATATCGTTTAGACCGGACTCTTGGAAAAATGTATTCGACTTAGGAAACCCCGATAAAGAATCAATCGATAATTCTTCATTATTTACTTTGTCACTCATAATTACTGGAATTTCATTTGAATTGATATTTGAATATGCTTTAGTTTCATTCATCAAAGTGACTAAAGTATTGTTTTTCAAGTATGTCGATGAACCGTCAAAATGTTGTTGTTTTTCTACCGCCAATACTTCTCTGGATCCAGTATTCTTGATGATATTTGTATCTGAAATTTCTTTAAACTCAACGGGCATTTTACCAAACTTTTTAAACCTAATCTATGTTATTTTGTAATTGCTTACAATGCTTAAATTAAATTGAATTGAAAATATTGAATTTTAGTACGATAATTTGAAATTTATTTATTATTTGTTAAAATCGATTTAAAACCTTTTTTTTTTCATCTCGAGCAATGATATAAATATAATAAACCTTCCAGGTAACCTTGGATATGAATTCATAATTTCAATTTTATATATAAAAATTCTAACTCCAAATGCCGTTTTTTCCATGAAAAACACTATTATTTATTATTTAATTTCCCGGCTGGTTTCCGAGACCACTTGATGTAAAAACCTTTACCGTTTTCCAACTTTTCTCCTGTCGTTTTGAGATTTTTACTCGTTTCGTTTCTCCGAGCTTTTGACTTTAAGAAAAATATACACGTTTCCAAAATCGCCGACATACGTAATATTTTTTAAAATATTGTTTGAATTTGTATTGATGTGTATTTTTGACAATGTGTAAAACCCGTTATACTCAGGCGAGAACTGAGCGAAGCAAGGTTCGAGTTCTTAAATAAATTCGAGAATAGTAAGTTCGATCAATTTTTTATTACTTCCTTTATAATTAATATTTTCATCGGAAACACTTAGAGGTGAATAAATATCTTCTAGATAGGGAACACCTGCAGTTTCCGCTGTAGTTGGAATATTATTAAAATTGATTAATTAATAGTATTATTTCCCAAAATCTTCCATCACCGACTATTACAGATTCCTATAAACCAAGGTATACGATTCGTATAATTTGAATTGCTTTCAAAAGTTATTATATTAATGAGGGATTGAACATATTCATAAAAAATTACACATGTGTGTCACACTCAAACCAAATTACAAATTCAAGTTTTCATGCTTAAAAAGGTGTAAAACTAATAAGTAGTCTCATTTAAAAGGAGTTGTACCCAAGTAAGTGTTGTACTAAAACTAATAAATTATATCATGCATATGAACGATACGATTTATTTGCAGAAGACAGCCGATACAAAAATAAATTATTGTTACAAACATACTCAAGATGAAAATTATCATATAATAGATTATAGTATTTAGATTTTGTTATCTTATATTTAGAATAATAATATTATATGATTTTTAAATTTATTTTAATTTAGTAGACGTAAAAATATGTTTATGTAAGAAATACACATCAGGCATATTTTTTAATATCGATATCATGTTGAACCTATAATAGTAATTGTTTGATTACTTTGTAAAAAGAAAAATTTGAAATATTGTTTTAATATTTTTTTTCTATAAATCTATAAAAATTAACTGTTTTGCATCCTCCTATTTCCCAAACTATTATGGCCGGCTTGCACCAGAGAAAAAAGACGTCACTAGCTAGAAAAATCTCAATAGCCACCCAATTTGATAGTTTTGAATACTCGAACACAGTTTATACCCCAATTATTTTCTGTATAGGTACCGTTTATAATACTTTATAAAAGAAACGCAATATTTGATTTAGATTTTACTGCTTAAAATATAATTCTATATAAAATATATTTTCCACGTGCTGTAGATTGACATATAGAGTAAACATACTTTCAAAATTATATTTTGTATATTATGAATTAGTAAAATTTTTTAAATAAAAATATATATAGTTAAAATAATTAGCCTCTCTTAATTATAATGAATTATATATATATATATATATAAGTATGATTTATATGATATGTATGATTCCACCGTCACGGAGATAATTTATTCCAGGACATACTTGTAACTAGAGTTTATTCAATATTCTATTATATTTAATATATATATATAATATTAAAAAAATATATTCTAAAAATATTCTAACATAGCTCTTATTTTTCATTAAATTACTAAGTTCTGAATTTAAGATATAAGAATATACTTAAGTTAATAGCCTTATACTTAATGTACCTATAATAATATATAACAATATATTTAGACAGTTTTAGAAGGTATCTATTTCTATATATGTATAGGAAAATAATAGATCAGATAATAAGTAAAGACTAATTTACGTTAAAATAATGATATAGTTAATTAATGTAATTTAATTGATTTATAAACCTATACGAAAAGTAATACAGAATAATGCCTTTAAAAACAAGTATTAAAGTTAGTAAAATATCGTGGCCAACAATGTACATGTATTATATTTCACATTTTATCATTATTATTGTTATTATTATTACTATTATTATTACTATAGTTATATGCATTAGTCTTAAGTTATAAGTATTTGTAATATAACTAATTATTTTATTATGATATTGCGAAAAAAATATATATTAAAATGCGTGTCGTTTTTTGATAGGTAGATTAAATTTGTTTACAAAATTCAATTTTATTTTATTACTCTCCAGACACAAATTCAAGCTGCGAAAATATAAACTTGACACTCGTTAATATATTTATTTGAATTTAAAAATATTGCCTATGTTAATTTTATATGAATGAACGTGATGCATTTTTCATACGACATAAACGTGTAAATGCCTAATGAAATATTATATAATATGTATAATCACTTATAAATAATTAAATATAGATCAATCTATAATCTACACGAATATTTCAATAAGTATTAAAACATTAACAACTATATTAAGGAAACAATAAATGTGTAAACAGGTTAATATGGGGGCATCATTTCTTTTTGCAATGAAGAATCATATTGTTTAGCTGTATACCCCAAATATATGTTTCACCAATCATCTCTTATCTTCCGATTTATTTATGTTCTAAAATCTAAAATTTATTTATATTTGAAAAATATAAATATAAATAATAAATACTAGATAATGAATTACAATTTATTAGGTTACATTAAAATTAAAATTATTGACCAATTTTATTAGGTATAACAATATTAACAAATTATTTAAATCGTTTTTTTTTATTTTTTTTTTTTTGATCTTCGAGATTTCATCAACTACATTCACTTAAAAAACACGAGAAATATTAGAATCCACTTAACGGGTTACTTATAGCAGAGTATTTATATAATTTATAAAATAAATTGGTAAATAAACAATATGTAAATCTGTAATATAAAAGAAAAAAAAAGAAAAAATTATATTAATAGGTATTAATAGGCACGCTGACGAAGTCGTGATAGAGTAGATCCCAGTAGCGACCAATCCAGATTATAATGTCTCCGTAGAGATGAAATATATACAACGGCTACTACAGTTATAACTCGTAAAAGCTCACCGGCCGAATATGTAAGTTAACAAAAAAAATAAATAAATAAATAAAATAAAAAATTAATTTTATGCAAACGTGTTTTGACACACTTAATGCAGGTAAGAGAAGAAAAAGGCACTCAAGCTCGAGATTGAAGTGTACGATTACCATCAGTGGACTAGTTCTGAGAAATATTACCTTTGACCAGAGCTCCTATGAACGTAGTTTGAGATTTGCATGCACATAGATATACCTGACTCCAGAGCACACTCAAGGTGTGGTTAAAGAAGAGTTACAATAAATGGTGCAAAACAAGCTCGCAGCTTTTTCTCTTTGTAAAGATATAATAAAATATCGATTACGCAGAGGATAGGCTGAATCCTTACATACACGTATGTGTATAACTTGTATATAAAAAAAATATAAATAAAGACGATTTAGAACAACAAAGACCAAAGACAAATAAAACCTACCACGAATATGGTCAGTAAAATTTATCGAAAAAAGAAAGAAGAAAAGAAATAGAAAATTCGGTGTGTTCGCGTGATTAATTTATTAATTATATTTAAACTTAAGTCGTGAGAGGAATAAAAAAGAGAGAGTGCGTCCACTAGTGGAAAAAGCTCTTATACAGGCCCTCTGACCCCGATGATCTATGTCCCCGCTTATTATAAAAATGTATTGCTATTGGTCCTGTATTTCGGGTATGATCGTGAATTCGTTTGGTCGAGTTCGATATATGTCTATCGATTTTGAGTAGCCATCTGTTTAGTTTTAATATTTATAATAAATTGTCACACTGGCCTATATACTGCTCGGCTTGCTCTATATTGTCTTAGGTTTGTTTATTTCCATGTATAATAATTATGATATTATAAATCAAAACTCACAGAACTAAAAAAGATAGAAAAATACAAATAAAAATAATTTGGATAGAAGTGGTTTTAAAATATAATTCGAAATGTATCTTATAAATTTAATATCGTAAATTCAAACACACAAAAATTATAAAATTACATATATAATGTATAGTAAATATTAATAAGGATATCTATTTTGTGCTATAATACATTAATATAATAATAAATAAATAATGAATTTTAAATTCTAATATATTCATTATTAAAATTTTTTTTATTATACAAGTATTACCAACTTCCATCAATTTTTAAATACATTGTTATACATTAAGAATACTAGTAGTAATACCTATGTATAAAATGTTCGAATTTTATTTATTCTAAATAAATTATTTTAAGTAATCCAACTCACATATTAATGGTTTTTATTTGCTTTATACTAGTACCTAGATACCTACCTACCCAAAAATAAAAACAATAACATTTATTTATTTTAATAAATAATTTAATAATTTATCCATAAGTCCGTCCAAAATTGATTGATTGCCAGCTAACATTTTGTGTGTTTTATTGAATATATGATTAAAGTTCATGTTTACAATACACAATTGAATAAAATAGTTTTTTTTCTTATTATTTAATACTTATTATTAAAAAATATATATTGAGCTTATTTAGCTTGCACTTTGTGCCAAGACATTTTACTGCATTTTGTTATGTCAATTTTGAATCAATAGTTTACAATGTATGTTGTGTTTTCTTAATTTAATTACGTTAGCGGCAATGCAAATATAGATGTCGGCCTTGTTTGACATTTTCTTATAGATAATTTGGAATAGACGCTTATATTTACTAATAAACTTTTGTGGTGATAAATATACTCAAATAATGTATTACAATATGTTAAAATCAAATAGATTAAACATATAAATCATTTAGTGACCATGATATTTGGGCTTATAAATAAATTATGGATTTATGGTTTTAAACTTTTAATAAATACCAATTCCATTTTCACAATCACAAATTATTAAAATATTAAAATATAATTAACTAGTAATTACAAAATACATCATTAATTCTGTAAAAATAAAAGCATATTTTAACATGGGAAAATCGTATTTGTCATGCGTTTTAACTTTATTTTGATGAACATCATTTGATATCACTATTATCATGTTACCTATTGTATTTGGCGGGTCCAGAATTTTTAATTTTTTTTGTGTTATAAGTGATAAAAATTTTTTTTGGAAAAAAATGGTCGGCCGTGTTATAATAAAATATCAGCAAAATGTACTCAATTTTTATAAAATGGTTATTTTTATTTGATTTTTAAACTTTAAAATAAAGTTTTATATTTAATATAGATCAACATTTAGTAATATTCCCCTATAAATATTATGTTAATGGACGTTACAAAAAAGTATTAATTAATACATATAAATTAATTATAGTAAAATATAGTTTTGGGCAGTTATATTACAACTTAAAAAACTGGATATATTATATATGTATATATATATACGTTTATTTACATTAAAAGGTAGCTTATATAATTATTTAGCTTATTGCATAGCAAATATATATAATGATAATATAATACTTTTGTTTGGAGTATTTAGTGTGGCTAAGCTCCTTTAAAGTTGTTAACCTCTACCGAATTTTAGTATAAAATAACATTCAATAGAAGTTCTAAAAAATGTTTATTAAATTGCATCATAAAAATGTTAATAAGAGCAAAAAAAAAAAGAAAAGAAAAGAAAAAGACAAGATATATCAGTGTAATATTATTATATTTCATTACAATAAAAATCAAAAAGTAGATGGTATGTGACGAAGGATAGTTACGGCGTTGTGTGACAGTGGAGCCTGATGGAAACCCTTTACTTTGATTTGTGATGGAAAACTGTTACGGTATTGCTTAACGGAAAAAAGTGACGATGGTGTGTGTGTGCGAGTAGCGTGACGATAATTCGTGTCAACAACGAGTAACAGAGGAACATAACGGTGGTGTGTGACTCTTGTAACCTGTAAACTCTCTCGATGTAACAAAAAAGAATTAAGAACATAGGGAACAATATAAATTAGTTCTTTATTTGATCTTTGCTTTTTTATGCTCGAAAACTAATACCAATAATTTTTTGCGAGCAAAAATATATTATTCGTTCTTTGGTCATATGAGATTGTGAACATATAAATATATTTTGTTTTTCGCATATTTTTCTTCGCCAAAGAAAACCGTATTAAATATGTTCCGTTCTTATTTGTTTGGTAACGATAATATAAAAACGTTCTTCTACAAAGTTCATGTTCTGTTCTCAACCCCTGGTAAATATTAATAATGATATAACATATTATATGTATATTGTATTATACATATAACAAATGTATAATTTTTATTGTAAAAATTAGCAAATCTACGAAAACAATAAATGATTGTGAAATGATAATACATATTAAAAAACCTGTTAATCAAAAAAATAACCATAATTGAACTAGATTTTAAATAATCTACCTAATAAAATTAATTATTTTTTATTTCTTTCCATAATGCTAAACACATAATATTTTTTTTTGATTTATTCACTTGAATTAAAAGTATAATTGTTAAAAAACTTTTTTGCTATTAAATTAAAGCATAATGGCTACTAATATTAATTAAAAAAAATACATTTTTATATAAACTGTTTGCAAAACTTATACTTTTATAACATATATCATTTAACTTTTTCTTACGTAAACTAATTAAAGGTGTGCATTTTTATCATCTGTGTTACATTAATTAGCTTATATATATGGACAATATTATCCTTAAATTTAAATATAGAAGTGAACTAGGTTTTAACAGAAAATAATAGTATCTAGAATATAGCAGTTATTTTTTAGTGATCGTAATTCGTAAATCGAATTTTCTTTCATGCTTCAAAAGCAGAGTTTCAAACATCAGAAATAGAAGATAGATGTGACACTGGAATAATGTTTTTCGTGTTATAGAGCTAAAGAAAATGGCAATGCTTGTGGGGATATTGAGGATTCATAAAATATTATTTCATATCCAAAGATTTAATTCAAATTCCTGATAAACGATAATATGCAATTATTTTCTTTTAAAAACTGGGTATTTTTAAATTGAAAATATATATCATACCAAACAAAGTATTGCGAATCACTGAACTGTAACATGTTCTTCGATCTTTATTAAACGATGATAATAATCTTGATTTTACACGAGTATATTATTTGTTAAAAAAGAAAAATAGTTTTCAGATTATGTTGGTTAAACAAAATTTATGTATTATGTTTAATATTATTATATACTACTTTTATAGAAATTAAAATATTTATAGTTATAATAAATATATTGCTTAAAACCATTTAGTTATTAAAAATATACTTTATATCATTATTGTGTTTCAACTAATAAAAAACCATCGAAGAATAAGATTACGAGTATTATATAAAATATTTAATTTTCTTCTATGAAATATACACTTAAAATTGTATATAAATAATAATAGGTATATTAAAAACATAAATATCTATATATTATATTATATATAATATCTATTTTATATAAAAATTTGATTTGATATTTAACTATTTTAAGGTAAATTTCATTAAAAATTTATATGTAAAAAAAGTAGGTATACCTTAAAATATTTTCTTTGTTTATGAATATTTTGATAGAAATACTGTTAAAAAGTAAAATTATTTATAATTATAAATTACATAAATAATAGATATTCTAAATATATATTCAATATTTCTTCATTTATTTTTATTATACGTTCTAAGGACATTTAAATGGAAATTTTTTACACATCTTCTTAATATTTGATATTTTAAAATGCTCGCCTGAAAAATTCGGAAATACCTTGTTAGGTCTATTTGGTTTTTATTCTAAACTAAATTATAGTATTTTAAGTTATAAATACTTGTTACTTGTTTAGATAATATTTTAAAAGAATATTGAATAATACAAAATTGATAAATGTTATTATCTGGAAATTATTCTTATATTTAAATTCTATAATTGGTATTCTAATTATATATTATAATATAGACACAATTTCTAGTTGTACGTAATATTCAGGAAAAAAGTATACTGTAGAATTATAGTATCTCAAACATTCCGCGCCTGCATAAAAGTTCATACTATTTATACGAAGTTATAACGTATAGCAAAGAATAAATTAAATTAAATTGTATTAAACATAGAATATATTCATTATAATTTAATACCTAAGTAGATAAGACTTTCAGAGAAAAGCAGATAAGTGCAGTAACGAAATTGTGTTATCTGTGACATCAACTATTGAATAATGTAATGATGATGTCGATACTCGAATTAGAAAGAGAACAGGTATAATATAATAACAAATGATATACAGTAGTTAGACAGAGAACTTGCGTTAGTCACGTCACAATAATGATCACGCAAGAGTTGTATATTATAATAATATATTTTATTTATTTATTTTTATTTTATTTATTTTATTAACACAATACGGGACGAGCCTAAAAAACATGTGTGAGGCAATTTGATTGCATAAACAGTAATTGAAAACTAAAACTAACTAAAACTAATTGACTGAAATCACTGAAAACTGGCGAAATCTATGAATGAAGGCTCCTGATTAGCAGTGCGCATAAGTCGGGTAATTAAGGAGCTGTCGAAGAAGTTAGACGGAGAGAGTGGAATATGGAAGGGGACAGATGAACGAGTGAAACGGGAAGGAATTTTGAAGGTAATAAGTGACAGGAGGCTAGGAGAATCGATTTTGTCTGTAAGAATATTAGAAAGAAAAGATAAATTGTACGAATGCATGAGGACGAAGAGGCTAGATAGATTAAGAAGGTCTTGAACAGGAGAATAATCATGGAGAGGGTGATGGATATTTAGTCTTGAAGCTGTGGTACGTAAGAAACGTCTCTGAATCTTTTCGAGCATGGCACTTCTATAGGCAGTGGAGGGATCCCAAAGGACGCAACCATATTCAAGAATAGGCCGTACAAACGAACAGTAGAGTAACTTAAGGGTTTTCATCGATTGGAAAAAACGGGACGATCGGAGAACAAATCCTAAAAAGTTGGAAAGCCTGACAGCATATTGTTTGGATGTGCCTAATGGGTGAAAGATTACGGGTGAAGGTAAAGCCAAAGACACGGATTGAATATCTAGCAGGATTTATTATAACATTGTTAATGTTAAATTCAATTGGTGAGCGTGAGCGAGTAAAAGTGAATACAGCGTATTTGAGGATATTCATAGGGAGGCCAAGGGACTCACCACAAGCAGCCAATCGGAGAAGTTCATTTTGCAAGAGGTGACAGTCAGTGATTGAATTAATCTGCAGGTATAACTTTATGTCGTCAGCAAAATTTAAAAGTTTGGCAGTACTTTTAAAGCAGTAAAGTTTTACAGTAAAAGAAAATCCAAGAACCGAGACAAATAGTGCACAATTAGTAAGGTAAGAACGTAACCGCGTTAGCAGGGGATCACCGACACCCAAGAGGTCAAGCGTTTTAATTAAGATTGAGTGGTCGACTCGGTCAAAGGCTTTGGCGAAATCGGTGTAAATAGCGTCAACTTGGATGTGAACACGAAAAGAGTCATATATGTAGGAAGTTAGGATAGCATTACAAGTAGTAGTGGAGCGACCCCGGCGAAAACCATGTTGCTCATCAATTGAAATTTGATTGAGGGAGGCACGTATAGAATTATGTACAATTAGTTCAAGTAGTTTGGATAAATGAGGCAGGATAGATATGGGAGGATAGTTAGAGAGATTATTTGGGTTACCTGACTTAAGGATAGGAATTATAGTGCCAATTTTTAGTGGAGAAGGGAAAACACCAGATTCCAGAAATTTACTGAACAGGAAGATGAAACGCCAAGCGATGACATCCCTTAATGGGAACAGATAGTCACATTGAATACCATCAGGTCCAATAGAATAATCGCTACGGATAGAGGAAAAAGTATGACTAACGTCATCAATTCAAATGTGGACCCGATTTGGGAGAGTGTGGTTAGGAATAGAGAAAGTAGATAGGGATGATAGTAGTGAGGGATTTGATTGCGAATAGAGCGAGGAAAAATATTTAGAGAAGAACTCAGCAATATCCGAGATGTTGGAACTGGGTGAACCCTCAAAGAAAACATTAGCGGGAATAGAAGTGGAGCTACGAGTTTTCCGAATGAAGGACCAAAACGAGCGAGGATGAGAGGTTAGGGAAGATTCAGCACAAGAAATAAATTTGCGATAACATTGCTTTGATAAGAATTTATAACGGGATCGTAGAGTTAAGAAGGCGCGATAGTCAGTTAAGGATAAGGATAAATTTTATTTTGCATAACCTTTATTTTTGCTGTAGATTACGTTTTTTTAACTCATTAGAGAACCAGCGCAGGAAAGTAGAGCTATAAATATGAACCTTAGATACAAAATAAGCAATGGACATATGTATTGCATCAAGAAAGGTCAGCATTGCCAAATTAGTGCTAAGGGAATAGAAGGTATGTTCCCAGTTAAATGAATTAAAAACTTAATTTGAGGGAGATCCGCCTTGGAAAAGTTAAAGAAGGAAGAGGAAGACGGGGAAAAAGAGAAGTCAACGAAGTCAAAAGATATTATCAAGGGTGGATGGTAGGAGTCAGGAGGGACTGCATATTCCAGAGGAAGATTAATGGAGACAGATTTACAGGTAGTAAATATGAGGTCAAGAATAGAACCGTGAGTATTTTGAAATTTATTTAATTTAAAAAACCATTAAGTGAATATGACTCAGGAACACAGATAGAATTAGCGGAGGTGGAAGAGTAATAACAAAGGCTATTTGTATTATTATACCAAGTGATATAAGGGAGATTGAAGTCACCACAGATAAAGAAAAAGTGGGAAGAATAGTTAAGAATTAACTCATCGACAGTGGCAAGGTAAATAGTATAAGAGTCAGTGGGAGAATGTGGGGGTAGATAGACTCCACCTAAAATAAAATTTGTATATTTGAGGGTAAATTTAACAAATATTTGTTAGATCGATTGATTTGAAATAAAAATACGGGAGGAAGGGACGTATCTGCGAATAGCAATCAGCACACCACTTAAACGTTCACAAAAGCTAGTACAGGGAGACCTGTCACATCTATAAACATTATAGTTTACTAGGCCTAATTCATTAGTAAAAAGGATTTATTTAGCCAGGTTTCAGTGATTACAATAAATAGGTGATTAAATTGGGCAAAATTGCATATAAAATTAGAAAGTTTGGTATGGAGGCCGTGGCAGTTTTGATAGAAGCCCAAGGAGTTGACGAAACAGGAGCGGCTTAATCGGCTTGAGCCGGTGAAGTTTTTTGAACGTGATTTCAGTACACAAGAAATATCATTTCTATAAGATATGATTAGGTCCGATTCCCCAGATAGCAATCTGCGATCAAGTTCTAAGTGGCAGACCCGAAGCAATTCGCATTCGAGTGGGGTCTTTTCGCAAACAATGGAGATTGGCGGTAGAGTAATGGTAGTGCTGGATTTAGCAGAGCGAAAATCTGATAGGACTTGGGCAGCAACGTCGTGGTTGTCAAATATGATTTTAATAGGCCGAGGTGAGGAAGATATGGTTTGGCCTAGATGAATAAGTTTGAAATCAGCCCTCTTAATGGATAATTGTGTAAGTAGAGAAAAAATGGTGTTCCTGTCGTCCATCATATTCATGTCAGCAAAAGAATATTTAGGCAGATCACGAATGATTAAATTAGATTTTCATTTTTCACGTTCAGCAAATTCTTGAATGACATCCGTAACGGGATTAGAGGGTTTCATTGACGAAGGGTTATGGTTTGGGGCATTCGATTCGAGAATGAGGATGCGAGAGTCGAGCAACTCAACTTTATTATGTAAGTCAGAAATTTCTGTAAAAATATCACCAAACTATGAAGTGAGAGTATCCAGGCGTGATCTTAATTCTGCATTTAGAGCTTCATGTTTTTCCAGTAATTTGTCTTGAGCATCCCGTAATTCAGAGATAGCCTTCAAAACATCATAAATATTTCCCTGTTTGGAAATGACTGGCAGTACATGCTTAGAAGTATTTGTCAATTGACGAGTAAGCATTTGTGAAATTTGGTTGTTTTGCGACACAACAGAAGCAGAAGATGTAAGTAATAGAAGAAGAAGTCAGAGTTGACAGTTGTGCAGTCAATAGCAAAATATGACAATTGACGGGAAGTAGAAAACAATAACAAAAAATAACGTTTTTTATTTGTACTTATGTACCTACTATTAAAATGTAATATTTAAATGTCATATTATAATACAATAATAGGTATAAAGTATTAAAAAATATGATTAAATTGTGAGAAATAAAAATACTTAGTAAAAATGATAAATGCATGATAAACACAACAAATAATATTATAATTTAATAATATAGAAATAATAATTTGTTTTTGCACCTTAGAAAAGGGTTAGCGGTTTTTTTTTTTGTTACTTTCAATATGGGTTATCAGTTCCGTTACAATTACTGGTAATGATATAAAACGATTACCAATAAAGTTAAGACCCCAAAATATAATTTTCGGTTACCGGTGACTGACAACCGCTTCTTAGAATCAAAAATAAAAACTATCAAGCGGTTTTCGGTTCTCAAAAAATGGTTTTTTAACCGGTTTTGGGGAAAAATTATTTCTTGGTTTTAAATATAATCAACTATTATTTTAATTATACCAACCAAATTAAAAAATAATCAAATACTTATAATATTCAAATACAATTCTACCGTTTGAGTTTAAATATATAATGTCAAAATGATTGTACTTATTGTTAATATTTTATATATTTATAATAGTTAAGAATAAGATCGTTAAAATTTTTGTAATGATTATTTTTTAGTGAATACTAATTGATAAGTTATTTTTACTATTATTACAGGTGTGAATAGATTCAAAAAACGATGTTTCAATCTTGTGCGATCTATTTTATGCATTTATAAATATAAATATGTTTGCAAAAGTATGAAGGTGCTAAGTTGTTATTAAAAGTTTTCTGAACCCAAATGTTCCCAAATGTTGTGCTTATTCTAATAGATAACTTTTCACCGCACTTGTGTGTTGAGAAATCCATTGTTATATGCAGACCTTTACTTGGGTTACGTATTTAAATATAACTTTGGAAGACTTTTCTATCTCACATTTTCTCTTTCATTCTCCTTTGCTCTTTCTTTCTTTCTTTTTTTTTTTTTTTTAGATTACAGTTTGTTTCAGAAGGTACAATTGTTGAACTCCCATTTCACTATTTCGAAATCCTATCATCAATCAGACCTGAACAAATATTCGGGTATCGACAGAGTGTACTCATCCACCTTTTATTGTGACAAAGTACTATCTGTTCTGAAGTAATAGAAGTTCTTCTTAAAGAATATATAATATATCCAGTAGTAATATAGCAGTATCAAAAGAGCTGAAGGTTATATAACCACGTGCATAAATAAAAAAAAGTATTTATTATTGATTATTGATTATTGATTATTGGAAACCTAACTTATAAAGTAATACATAATATTCTGAGTATAGTAAAATTTAATTATAGAATATATTTTATATAGATATACATATATATTATATTATATATTATATTTGTGTACAACATACATATATTTGGAATTTTATATTTAAATTATTATTAATAATAATAGAACAATAATACTATTATTGTTCGTTTGATTTTTATTGGAATGGGTAATAGAGAACATAATACATGAATAGATATTAAGTCAGAATAATAAGTTAATTTAAAACAAATATAAAATATAAATTAACATACATATAATGTATTGGTTTACTGGTCAATGAAGCAAAAATTAATATTTTCAAGTTTAGGTATACTACAAATATATTATTATAGAAATTTGACAGTCATATTATATCCTATACACTTATTATTTTGACAGAATATTGAGTCAATAGTGACTTTCATTATGTACCATAGTTATGAAAAAAAACACTCTTGAATAATGTATTTAAAACTTCTTTTGAATTGGGATATCTAGAGAAGAAATGTATTATTTTAGATATAAATATATCATATTATTATGATTTAAACATTTTTTATCAAAATACTCAATATATTCTAAGTTGGATAAACCCCTCTTTTAAACTATAACTTTTATAAAAGTTGTTCATAAAATGTTTACTAGGTTTCAAAATATATATCATTTAAATTTACTTTTTTTATTTTTTTTATTGCTTGATCTAATAAATAGATATCAAACAAAGCTATAGGAATATATTTTTTGTAAAAATGTATCTAATATATTCTGTATATAGTTAACAATTATTTTTTAACTTTTCATCATTGTTATTTTTGATATTTTCAGTATATTTGTACTGAAATACAATACAATATTAAACTGTTTCTTATGTTTAACAATGTAAACTTCAAATTATTATTAAATAAATCATAATTTATTTTAAAATCTTTTAAAATTTTTTTTATTTAAATTTAGTTTTTTATAAAAATAATTTAAATTTAATATACGCATTTTATATTTTGGTTGTAAATTTTATACCACCATTTAAAAATATAAATACTCGACGAAAATATTAAATGTTAAAAATACTATACAATCTTATAATAATAGTAAAAAATTAGGAAATTTAAAAAAATACCAAAAGGTATTATTATAGTACCTACTTATAATTACAAAATAATAAGTGGATGAACATTTAGATTTAACATTGTGCTTCAACTTAGTAAAAACTAAATTAAATATAAGATATAAATAATTATTAATTTGGTTAAAGAAAGTATTTCATAGTTTGTTCGAAAATATTAGGTATGTTGTAAATCAAATGGTGTTTAGAAATTACTAATAGGCATGCTTTATAATACCTATCTGTCTAAGATCCAATTAAATGACTCACCCTCTTATTAGAGTAGTGCATTCAATAACACTTGTTCTTAAAATGCTCATTAATATTAATAATTATTTAAATTAATGAAATTAAATATATTACGAGAGTCCATTTTTATTATTTTAATAAACTACTCTTACATTTAACTATTATTGACCTTATTCTGAAAAATAAACAAATTGTGCTTGTTTAGTTAAATAATTTTATTCTAGTTCTATAATTTTTTAAAATGTGATTTATTTTAATTTTTTCATTTAACTAATATTAGTTAAATTAAAATTAATATTAGACCTATATATTATATTACACTTTGTGTTTAATTGATTTTTTACAATAACGTTAGATGTATTGAAAAAGTCCATTTAAAAAATTATTATCATTATTATCATTGCTTATCAATATATTTGAACGAAGTCCAACTATTTCTAGTCGATCATTATGAAATAGTCGGTCCAGACACTGACACCATCAAAAATTCCATATGTTCTTCGAAAAAGCCAAACTCAAAAAATTAATTTAGGAATAAACAACTACAACATCGAAAATGTATTCAAAATATTGTGACAATTTATAATTAAACTATATAAATAAATGTACAGCTAATGGCCCTTGCTGACGAAGCTTTTATTTTCAAACAACAAAATAAATTAATAAATTCGTTTCATTATAGGATACGCAAAATTAACCAATATTAATTTTTAACTATTAATAATAGTTCTGCGACCCTACATAGTTTTAACATAAATATAACTTCATCTATAATATATAACCTAATCATTAGTTCTATTCCACTATTTGTGATATTTCCTGTACGTGAAAAATGTATTTTACTAATAATGTACTATATTCTGTATTTTATATTTTGTATTTACTTTATTTTATGTATTTTGCAAAACCTTACTGTTTTAGTGTAAATAAATAAATAATGATAACAATATTAATTATTGTTGTTATTATTTTAGTAATTTGTTCGTACATTTTATTATTATCTTTTCATATGTCATAGGGCAACTAATATGTTAATTAAATATCACATTAGTTATTTTCATTTATTATTACAAACATAAATATCAATAGGATGCAAATATATGCAATCACACATAAATCAAGTGACGGAATTGTAATTATTATTACTGTTAATCGTTTATGTAAATATTTCTCTCTTTTTTTTTGTATTAAGCACGATTATTTATAATAGTACGATTAGTTAAAATTGTATGCATGGCATAATAAAACTAAACAGTTCAATAAAAATAATAGTTTACAAACATAATTGTTATAATCGGATATTTAAAATTGATGAACATTTTTTTCAACCTACTTGCCGCATTGTTAAAATAAAAAATATAATAATTTATCCAAATTATAATTTTTTGAACAACGCATTTAAACATATATTGAATTTATACTTCAATACAATCATCAACGTTTGATAAAAAAATATAATTGTGAATATTTTTGTTAATTAACAGTCCATTTTGATAGGAGTAGGAAATGTACTACTTATAAGAGTTTGGGGCATAACTATAAATAAAATATTATTTACAGTTCAAATACAATTTTGTACACATAATGTTTTATCTGGAAAGATAAAGCATAAAAGGGCTAGAACCTCCAAAGGTTTATTATATCATGGGCTCAGAATATAAAGGTTCTATATCAGTAATTTTCGAAAAAGTCTTTTATACACCCAACTAATTATTTTTATATTTACTAAATTTTAATACTAAAAGAAGTTTATTCGAATTATTATTGAATGAGTTATAACAAATGAAAATATTCTTCATAAATATTATAATATCTATAGAATAAATTTAAAAGTTATCTTTTAAATAATTTAAAAATACCAAGATAAAATCTTTTTGATCTCAGCCATCGGTATGCGGTATGTCATCACACGAGGTATACCTTATAAATTATCCTAGATAAAAAAACACACATAAATCTATTTTGATTTTTAATTATTTAAATACAGTTTTCAATGATTTTTATTTAAAATAATTAATTTTTGTACGTAACAAAGTAATGACGCTAAAAGCGTCCAGCTTTTCAACTGAACTCCTAAGGAACCATCTGCTTCAGGAGAAATATAACAATAATAGGAGAGTCAATCAAATGTACAATGCATTGTACAATATTGTAACAAGTCAAAATTTTGCGATGAATTTATGTGGAAACACTATTTTAATTCTATTAATATATTAATAGCGAATTTGAAAATTAGTTGCAAAGCCTATTAGTTACTAATTGATAATTATGGCTACTACTGTTGTCGTCTCGTTCAAAATTGAAATTCTGATAAAGAATTTTGTCAGAGAAATATTTAAATTTTGCCGAAAGAAACAGTCCTTTAACCTATTTTGGGTTTCAATATGGATATGAGGACTCGTCCTACAACTAGCGTCACTCGATCTGTCTCGTGATCGTACCCTTTGTGAACGAAAGCATATACGTCAGACCTACATTGATTTAAATAGCCCCAAAATTTATAATCAAAATGTTCGAGGTCTTAGGACTAAGTTTGATAACGTTAGAATGAACTATCCTATATTTGGCTTATATGATGTTATTATTCTATCCAAAACTTAGCTAACTCATGAATTTCTTTTGGAAGCTGTTTACATAGCATCTAGTAGCTACTTGTTTATTTACCACTCACATCTATCTTCAATTGAATAGTTCATTTTCCATTACTCCCCCCGCTCTGTATTGCTATGTGGTGACTAAAAATTTCCCAATATCAATTAAAACCTCGCTAAACTTGGATTTAGTACATCAGGTACTCGTTTTTAATGCTCGGTCATAGTCAGCGATTCCTCTTAACTCCTCATCTTTTTCAATGTAATAAAGTCTTAAATACCACTTATGGCTTGCCCAACCTAATTTTTTCGGACCATTCTGACCTTTTGGTCAAATTTTACCGAAATCTCAAATCCACACATTATTTATCTGCCAGTATATCTAAGTTTCTCAGCTCATTGGACTGGCACCTTTTCACAACATAATACTGATTATTCTGCTTCAGGTTTAATGGTGTTTTGCAGCTCTGAATTTAATCTTATATTCCGTTACGTGGTTATACATATTATGGTCTTCTCAAGTGGATGTCTTGGGAATATAGATATCTTACCTATAAAAGAGCTTACTATCTTAGATACTATAATAAGTTTTCTGATATTAAGAGCTTTTTACATAAATTACCAGACATAAATCAAAAATAACCTAACTAGGTATCTTGAAAAAAAATTGAAAGTAAATCCAAGACCCTATACCAACACTTTCTTATCCTACTCTTAATGCACTATCTTAATTTTTCTTTTAGCTATATATCTTGAGTATTCTAAATTATTTTTCCTCTTTTTTAGTTTTTGAGGTGTCATCCAGAATATCTCCACTAGCTGAAAATGTATCTATATTACCATTTAGTCTCTTATGTAATGCCTACTTTACACCAGTTAAAGAACTCTCAGTTATCAAGGGCCTATAGCACACTTCTGGCCCTGATGGCATTTCCGCTTGTTTCACTTTCCTATTTATTTTCTCTTTTTAAGCGCTCCCGTAATGAGTGCATCTTTTCAACTAAATTGAAAACACACTCTGTAACTGCTATTTTGAAATCAGGTAATTCATCAACGTTTACTATTTATAGACATACTTCCATACAATCTTAAAAATCTTTTATCTAATTGTTTATAATTCTATAAAGCCTAGCCTCAACCATATTTTAATCCCGTAGAAACATCGTTTTAGACCTTGTAAATTCACAATAACAACAAGTATGACATTCACCTACTGTATTTTCGATAGGTATCATAAGAACACAAGTAGATGTAATTATTACAAACTTTTTTGATGCCGTCGATAACGTCGACCATTACTCTATTGGTAATTAACTTGAGTCACTTGAAATTAAAGATCCGCTACTTTCCAGGCTCATATCTAATATATCTGATAGAAATAAATGTATTAAAGTTAATGATGTATCTAACTTAACACAAAATTGTTAATTTTTACTTCTACTGCACGTCATTTAAAGACCCCGAGTTTAGTTTTTATTCAATTAAATTTTACAAAGTTTTTTAAATTTATAATCGTTTACTAATTTCAAAATAGAAATACATAGTTTATTAGAATAAATAACTATATGATATAAATTATGCAGGTTGATACATGTAAAATATTTACTGTAAATATAAGTCAGGATAACTGCATGAACTATTATTAATGAAATATGAATAATAAATGAAATTTTAATTACAGTGCTTAGGTAAAAAAGTATAGTCTTAATTCCAGTTTTATTGTTATTATACATTTGGGTAAATCCAATATTATCATTCAAATAAAATGTTTAAAAATGTATTAATATTAATGTTACAATAATAATAATAATAATAACCAGATAATATTAACAATATGATTATAGTATTTTTTCACAACTTTTTTCATTAAAATATTGACTTAAATAAGTATTGAATAAATATTTTAAATAATTGCGTTTCAATCCATAATTACGTACATGACTTAATTAATATGATTGTTATTGTTATGCATTATATAATTATAATTTATATGAAAAAGGCCTTGGTTAGGTAAAAAAAAAAAAATGTATAAAAAGCATTATCCATTATATAAAAATGAATATAATAAAATGCAAATATTACATTCCGTACCTATATTGTACAATTATTTTCTTTGAATTGCCTGTATTTAAATATAAATAGGTAATATTATTGATTCTGAGCGTAGCTCAGTAAATTTAAAAAAAAATATAGGTTTTAACAAGTTAACTGCCATGAATACCATTATTGGTACTCATTAGTTTTGTTTTCTACGCCATACCAATTTAAAGTAATTTGTCACCTACGCCTTGAGTACCAATCCTGGTATTCACTAGATTTATTTTTCAGGCTTTGATGCCAAAAATGGTACTCACTTTTATTATGTGTTTAACTATTGAAGACCATATTTGGTACTCAATCTAACCACTGAAATGAAAAGTTCAGAAAAAATTCTATAAAATGATGTTGATAGCAAAGTTTAATTAAAATTACATTAGATTTTATAATAATTTACATGAATGGGTCTTAAAAAAACATTCTAGACAAAAATGTTTTAAACACTTGGTACATTTTGTTTGAACCCTAAATGTAATCTTTTGGGCATGTTTTCTCCCACCTTGTTCGGCCATTTTTTTGTAACAGATGTAACATTTTCCCCGTTGCGCATTGATAAGAATGTGTTTCTCTTCACATGGTTGAACTTCAATTTTTTTAACCAAATTATAAATTACACTTTCGCGAAATTGAGTTACACTCATTTTTTTTTTAAGTTACAGCAGTATACAAAGACATCGCATTTAATAAGCATGTATTCAATAAAATTTCGAAAGCGACTTTCCGATACCATTTCAAAGAACTCCGAAGAGGTGAATGATATGAGGTTCTTAAATCACAAATATCGACATACCCTTTAGCTTTGTTATAATCTAATACCATTTTAGGTTTTACAACTTGTTTTTCTCGTTTATTATTCACTACAACTGTATTATGTTTATGTTTGGTTGATAGCATTAATACGTCCCGTTTAACTTTCCATTTAAGAACTACTATATTATTTTCACTTTGACTTGCTACGATTTCTCCCTTTTTTAATTTTTTTTTTACAACCGATACTGGATTTAATTTTCTGTTTGAACCTAAAGTACCCAACAAATTTGTTGATCGATTCAGAAGTTGATTAGCAAGAGTTACTGACGTATATCAGTTACCAGTATAAATTGTTCTTCCTTTATCTAAATATTCCTCGGATAACTCCATCACTATTTTAGTGGAAACGCCTACACCAGGTACTGAATCTTGACCAGCATAAATTTTAAAGCCAATTGTATAGCCATCATTTATACACAATTTAAATACCTTTATTCCGTACCGATGTCTTTTATGTTTAATAAATTGTCGAAATGATAATTGTCCTACAAAAGGAATCACAGATTCATCAATGCACATATTCTCAGAAGGCATGTTCCACATTTTAAATTTTCCTACCAACAAATCCACCAAATTACGAATTTTGTAAAGTCTATCACCATGAGGGCATTCTGCATTGTTTGAACAGTGAAATGTCCTTAAAATAATTTCAAAGCGATTTCTGGTCATGTACTTTGGGATTTCAGAATGATATAAAATTTTTTTACTCCAATATGACGCCAAATTCGGTTATGGAGTTAATCCCATCCACATAACTATACCCAAAAATGTTTTAATTTCATCAATATTAACTTCTGTCCATTTTTTCAATATAGACTTAGGACGTGAAGGAAGTGAACTTAAATTATTGCCATATCTATTAGTTTCATTAACTAATATATTCAAAATTTCGTTATCCACAAACAAGGAAAAAAAATCAAATAGTGTTCCATCGATTAAAGAATGAAATAAGTCTGGGTTGATTCCAAACGTTTCATTTTGTGCATTGAAAACTGGACTACTAACATTGTCATTCACAAAACCCCAATTTGTTTCAATTTGAGCTATATTTGAAACTGGTGTTTGAATATTGGACATGTCAGAGATATCGTCATCATTTTCATCAGAAATATCAACGTATTCTAAATCACTATCCTACGCATACCAAAAAAAATAATTTTTAAAAACTGCCTACTTTACAACTATTTACGAGAAGTATAATTTTTAAAATAACTTACCGAAAGACTTAAATTGAAATCAGGATCTGCATCAGAATCGTCAACAAACGAATTATCACATTCATTTTCATCCGAACTCAATGCAGCCATAATTTGATCACGATTCATGTTAATTGATTTAAATATTTCATAAATGTTGTTTTATTACGTATAGGTACGTACGTATAAAATTACTAGAGAAAAATGTAAAGACAAAAAAATTGAACACTATCACACTGCGGTGGCGATGACAATAAGACTTCACAAGTATACGTAGGTACACGTGCACAACGGAAATGGGAGCAAGTATCTATTATATAATAGGCATTGAGTACCTAAAATGGTACTCACTCCGATTATGATTTTTTTTTTATATATATTATCAGTTGTGTTATAATAAATTATTACGATAAAAATATTATTAGATTTGAATGAAAAATACCCAAGGCCTACCTAAATAAACTGATAAATTTAACTTGGCGTAGCTAACAGTATTGTTGAAGACCGATTTTGGTACTCACGGTACCAGAGACCATCATAATAAAAACAGCTCGACAGTCAACTTGTTAATATTAGTTTTACAATAATTATGCATATTTATATGAATTAACCATTTTGGATAAAAGAGCTTTTTGATAGAAAAGTTATTATACTTAAATCTAGTTGGTACTTTAAAGATATTATACTTAATTTTTTTAAATATTTTTCTTAAGCTTAAAGAATAACTACAAAAAATAATTTTAATTTATAAATTGGAAAAATGTTTTATTATACTGTGTAGTATATGATATTTATGAATGTAAGATGAATTACTTAAAAGGACGTTGCATTAAAGATTTTCAATGGTAAAAATATGTTTGCGCAAAACAAATAAAATATTATTTTACAATAGATTTAGAGTTTAAATACTTATTATAAAATTGATAGAAAACAACATTTTGGAGATCTCATTCATCGGCGATTTTTCAAACAATATGTTTAAAAAATTTACAATATCATAAAAATGGGAAGAAAAAGTAGTATTTTGTACCTTCCTTACCGAGCTTAATATTTAGAAAATTATAAAATCTATTATTAGATACTATTATATAATTTATCTATGAACTGTTGTCATTTACAAATTTTATAACAATTGTTAAATCTTTAAAATTATTTTAAAAAGCCATTTTATTTGTTTTGCATGAACGTATTTTTAACAGAAACCCTTGAAAATGGGCGTGTAGACGTCCTCTTAAAGACATTTTTAGAAAAAACTTTTATAATGTTTTACGACCACAACGATTAAATTTATGAAAATAAAATAAAAATCTAATAGGTATACTAATCAGTACTACGCCGGTAAAGTCGAGCCACGTATCGTTAAATAACTTATATATATAAATATATTTATTTATAAATAAACACAGTGGTTGTCCAGCAATTATATATATAAGTAGTAAAATATATATTTTATTATACTCTTTGTAACAAATAAATGTATAAAGACATGCGTATAATATGTGCTGGGACAGTAAAGGAAGAGCTCACGGGTTGGCCCCAGTGCGGTCGTTCACTCCAGAATGACCGATCGCTATATAATCGCAGCCCTGAAAGACAATAGTACGGGAACATGGTTTAAAGGATGTGACATTATCAAAAACAGTGATACAAAATGAATACACATTACACATAGATAGTAAACAATAAACATACAACTCACAATCAACGACTATGCGTCAATAGACAATAGTACCACGGATTACATTTGACGCTATTTTGAGTTCAACCGCTGATTAGGTATGTTCGTTATAAACGTAAATTATAAATGTTCGTTTTATCACGAATTTACATATATCACCAATATACCTTATTTTACCCTATTATATACATTTTAACAATTTACTTAAATAAATAATTAACGTTTATAATATATATATATATATAAAATACAGGGTGGGGCAGTGAAACGGGCGATTTTAAAATCACTAAAAAAAACCAACAAGATTATTTTTATTAAATTTATTCATACCATCTGAAAGTATATAAAAAAGCATTTAAAAAGTGTTAATTTTGTATTTCATTTTTATGAATGATATCCTCAAGATGGTGTCCATTTCGAAGCAAGCATTTGTCAAGGCGTCTTTTAAAACTGGACATGACATTTCTTAACATTTCCCGAAATATTTGTGTCACCTCTTCTTGTATTCTTTGTTTGAGATCATCAATTGTCCTCGTTGTTGTTTGGTATACTTTATTTTTAATAAACAGAAAAAAATCACAGGCTGTTAAATCAGGCGATCGGGGCGGCCAAGGAATATCCCCATTTCGAGAAATTACACGGTTCGGAAACAATTCTTTCAGAATATTCATACTCACTCTAGCTGTATGACTCGTAGCACCATCCTGTTGAAAATATCCAGTTACTTCATATTGAGCAAGTTGTGGAATAAAAAAATTTTGCAACATCTGTGAATACCGTTCTGAATTAACGGTAACTGCCTCTCCACGTTCATTCTCGAAAAAATACGGGCCTATGATCCCTAAAGAAGATAAAGCGCACCAAACCGTTACTTTGGAGGAATGTAGAGGTCTCTGATGAAGTTCACGAGGGTTTATGTCACTCCAGTACCGAAAG
>JAIPRL010001996.1:16644-68422 GCA_025469235.1 Pemphigus obesinymphae | reverse complement strand
GGTCACACTAAATCATATTTATTTCTACATTTGATCTTCAATGTAATGTTAAACATAGGTAGGTACTGAGTAGGTATATAATTAATATTAAGAGTTATGTATACTACACCAAAGCTACGCTCAGAATCGTTTTATTGAATGCAATGATTTATCATTGCTTTCAAATGAAATACATCCACCAAGAGTATCCTGCCCAGTAGCGAAGTGCATCCACTCATACTGCCACCCGACGAGCGAAGTGCACCTTTTTTTTGATATAATTCTTGAGCCTAATATTATTACCTATCTTATATTTTCTTGAATTATCACTATTACAACAGACTTTATTTAATATGATATATGATTTTATTATATTATATAATTCGTAATATATAAATGTATAATAATATAAATTATAAAAATTCAAATTAATATATTACGTGTACTCATTTAAATTTTTCCGGGATTCGTATTTAGTATTATACATTTGTGTACATTATGTAGGATGTAAAATTAATTTTTTCTATTTAGGTAGGTACCTATACAATAATATGTTGTATCAATTTAAGCTTACAACCAACAAGAACGTAATGCACTTGCATAAATACAATTAATTATAATGAATTAATATAATTTTATGAGTAATTGATTCAAAATTACAACATTATATATGATTATGATACATTATAAATTCGCATTATATAGTATACTCAAATAAACTAACTTGGCGGCATTTTTGATTTTGATAGTAACTCAATATAATTAAATAATACTTTTTGATAATAACACGTTTACTGATAAAATTACTGATAATGGCAAATATCTAAGACCATAGATAATTATTATCATTGATTATATATAATCAATGTTATTATCTATGTCTAAGACCGTGGGTAAAATATACAGATATCAGTTCGTTCAAAATGGCGGTTAAAATTATGTTTACATTGTTTGTACTCTTTCTTTTTACTCTCGGGATTCCAGATTTTTGAAGTTGGGATTCATCGTCTGTGGACTGTGGCAGTATAATTATTAATTTATAATATGTGTATATAATATATTTATATATAAGCTGACTATATATAGTGATCATATCTGTGTTCGAAATTCCAAAAGAATTGAATATCTTGAAATGTCGATACCTCATTGAATATCGTATAGGTAGGTATTAAACATTTAATAGTAATTAATACAAATAATAATGTTTAATAATCAAACTACTAAATGTATAATGTACATAATTAAATAGTCAAAATAGTATGTCGTACGATGTATTAATAATATTTGAATATTTGATTAGTTATTAATTTATTTGCTTAGTTACATATTTTGGATTTCAATTTTTAGTGGTGAATTATTGTTCAATAATACCAAAATGAGTGCAAAATTATTCAAAACTATTAATGATGCGTTTCAAAAATGCAATGAGTTGCCAGAAAGAGCCAAAGAAATTTTAAAAACAGTGGTAAAGTTATTTTATGTAAATCTAAACTACCAAGTACCTATTTATTTAATAATGTGTTGCAATTTAACTAAATCTATAAGTTATTGCATAATATGTTTTTTATCCACGATTTATACATAATCATTTTAAACTTTGGTGCGGTAAATTGAGTACTGAAAAGTATCTACTGGCGTTAATTCATGTTCGCTGCTTCAGTGGCAGTTTTATGGTGAGGGGGTGGTGTAGGATTCCCCCTTGACCTTTTTTAAAAAAATTTTTTTTGGTTGTATTATTTTATATACCTTTATGACTATAGTCAATAATAAATTATTCAAAATAAACATTTATGATTTTAATGTTTTGTCAAAATCACTATCATTGAGGTAGATAAAAAATAATTGCTATTTATCTCTATGGTCTGTACTGATATTTGAAATCCAAAGACATGAAAAATATCGATTTGACAAAGTCATATTTTTGCCATTTTTTTGATTGTTTTCCCTCACACATTAAAAAAACTTGAGAAAATCGAAAAATTACCTCTTTAAAGTACCAACTAGATATAATTTTCTACCGGAAACAGGGTCAACTTGTAAAGATCGGAACACTCCTGGTAGAAAATATATTAACAGAAAGAAAAAATAAACTTGTAAACATTGTAAAACTGCTAGCTCCTCTCGCTACGCTTAAAATCTAAAATAATGGCCAAAAAACAATGGGAAGGAATATAAGATGTCTAAACTTATATTAATTAGAAATCTAAAAGTAAAATGTATGAATTGTATGAAACATAAATGAAAAAACCCTTTATGCCTCCCCTCTTCAGCATTTATCAAGAACCGCCACTGCGCTACTTATGGTAGTTGCCTATGATAGATAACCAAAGTTTTTTACTTGAATAACATAATTGATGTTAAGTATATTGTTTATTTAGGATAATTCATTAAATGACCTGGATGAAAATGATACCAATCAGTTATGGACTGTTTTACACAATTTTATTATGGAAAAATCAAATTTAGAAGAGAATATTCAAGATAAAGAGTTATTGACATGTTATGACTGTATTTTAAAACTTATAAATCACTTTATGGACTGTGCAGAAAACATATTGTGTGTGTGTGAAGTTGATTATTTACTGAAAATTATAATAATATTTCAAACATTTTACTCTAAAAATTTTAAATATATGGTAAATATAATATTTTATTATTTTGTTGTATTCTAAGTATTGTTTTAGTTTAGCTAACTTCCCAGTCATCACCAAGTGTAACTTTTTTTTGATAAATTGCATTTTTGATAATGGAAATGATTAGTAATTAGAACTTATTTTTGAAGTCTGCAGATGGAGTATTTAATGCATTAAATGCTTTAATGTTTTGGAGAAAATGTGTATACCACTAATTTTCCACTAGAATACTGGAGTCAAAAGTTTACCTTCTTATTACTTTCAAAAGGTGTTCCATTATAAGCAAAATAATTTACCTTTCATTACACTCCTCCATAGTCCACAATTCTCAAATTCTGGACCCTTTTAGAATTTTTCAACTTTTTAGCTTAATTTTTAAATTTGACCCTAGAATTTGTATACATAATTAAAAATTTGCCACTACAGTTAAAATTAATAATACTTTGTGTACATTTATATCCATATCATATTTCTTTCATGTTTTCATTACCTATTTAATTTTATTTTTTGTACACCCACAATGTCTACTTTCCTCTTTTTAAGTTCCTGGAGACTATAACATGTTTGAGGTATGCCGTCGGTATGCTGACAGCATTAGAAATTTTAGGTATGTAATTTTAGACCTGTGTATATTATTGAAAATACAGGTATCTAAATAGCTGTTCAGCTGGTATTAGACACCACATTCCCTTCGCACATAAAGAACCTTCACTTTTTGTTTATTGTTTATTTTATGTAAATTATTTTTTTCATATATACCTATATACTATATCTACATTTTATGTTTCAGTTCAAACTAGAAATTGTAAAAATGTGTTGCAATTTTTGGAAATTAACTGGAAATCATCAGATACAAAATGGACCATTATTATTAGAACATTGTAAAACACTAACGGTAAATTTCATTTTCACTTTTAATTTTGTATTTGATATTATTAAAGTGACAACGAAGAAATTTGATATGGTAAGATACTATAATATACAATATTAATTTTATTATTTTGATAGTATGTACGTACCTAATGTTTTTATATTTTAATAATATAGAAAACATTATCTTCATTATTGTGGGATTTTTGTAAAGTTGTGATAAATTTGTCATCTAATAAAGATTTATTGAATTTAATTGTATTGCATTTGGAAACAAATATGGATAACACATTGTTTTTGGAGACCGAAACAGGAAAATTTATTTATGCAGATATATTTACAACTAGTCAACAGCTATTTCTAGTAATATTATTTTAATAGTTTAAAATCAATACTTATATGCAGTGATATACATTATATGGTTAACAAAATATATTATATAGATCTGGGCCAAATTCAAAATTTAGGTGTCAAACCTAACTATAAAGTTTAAGAATAAACCGTTTTAGTTACTCAAAGTACTCAAATTTTTAATTTTAATGAATCCGAACCAAACTTTGAAATATTAAACAAGCAACAAAAAAACTCATCAACTTTTTTCACCAAATTATGTATTTTATAACAAAATACTTCCTTAAAAATATGTAAATAAACAAAAAAAAAGGCCTCATCTTCTTTTTCGATGCCTCAACTCAAATTAAAATAGTTCGAAAATAAGAAAATAGTTTGTCCATATTCGAACTCTTTAATCAAGTTTGGTTTGACTTTTTACTATTTAAGTTTGATTTTCAAACTCTAACTAAAACTGGAAATTTGGTTTGATTTTTCAAACTTCAAATTACTCAACCTACCACTAATATAGTCTAATATTGTATATTCACCATCATCAAAATTAATATGTACAAGAGATTACAGGATTCTAAAATAAGTATATTTTAATATTTTAATAATTTTTTTAAATACAGTTATAACAAATGATAAAATTAAGTAATTTTGTTTACCCTTATTTTAAAAAAAATAATACAACTGCATTACTTTATAATATATTAATACATCACTGTTTATATATGTATATATTAAAATTTTACTCTTATTAAATAATTATTATTATCAGATTTTAATATGAAGTATTTTTATAGACATTCCATCAAAATGTTAAACGATTGTTACCAAAAGTAAATAAATCAAGAGCTGAAGCATTTGGTGAAATATATTTTATTGCATGGATAAATTCCAATGCTTCCATGAAAGAAGTATTTTTATTTATTTTTATTTTAATAGTTATTCTTTTAAGAGGGCATAGTATTTGCATTTGTTGTCTCTGTCTAACCAACTGATAAAATACAAAATTCATATTCAGCATTCTTATCACCACTGTAATTTCTAATATTATAGTAAATTAACTTATTATCAAATTTATAGGTGAGATCATAAATCATCTATGTTGTAGCAGAGCCTTTTGTAAAAAAATATAAATATGTAAAGAGTATAACTATTTTTAAATATTGGAATTTAAAGAATTTAAGAAATATTTATTTTTAAAAATAAAATATCTAAAAATGGTTCTCCTATAGCATAGATCAGTCGTCACCAACCTTTTTGACCTCACGGACCAATTATAGTCTATAGTATTTACACTATAAGTCTCAGGTTCTTTTCCAGAGTTTTTGAGCCAACAGCTTTTTTTCATAATTACAGTTCTACTGATAAGTCTTATACCAAATTGAAAAAATACAGTCGACTCTCGATAATTCGAAATTCTCGATATCTCAAATAATTAAAATTCCCCTTCAAAAAACAATAACACTTAATGTTTAAATAATCTTGTTAACTCGAAAATTAATTTGACAAGTTTTCGATATCTCGAATTTTCTTATCCAAATTTAATACTAAAAATAGTTTATTAAGGCGATTATTTTTCGCTTATGACTTGTATTGTAAAACCCAACCATTATAATCAACTACATATTTGTAATTTAAACCTTGATAACTCCATACAACAGATTTCAGTTTTAGTTCTATACCGTCTATTCGTTCAATCGTTTATCGTGTGAGTGTGACAGTGTTAATACAGTGGTTATTATGGCTCAAAAAAGAAAATGAACAACATTATCACTTGCAGAAAAAGTGAATTTGCTTAAAATTATTGAAAAAGGCGAATAAAAAACAAGAAATAGCCAAAGATTTTGGAATTACAGCGAGTACATTATCAATAATAATAAAAAATTAAGATGTAATTTTAAAAAACTTTAATGAAAACTCGGCAACTCGAAAAAAAAAATGAAACTAGGAAAATACTCTGACATAGAATCCTGTTTATTAAAATGGTTTCAACAATGTCTTGACAGAAAAATTTCAATAAATGGACCCATTCTACGAGAAAAAGCTGAAGAGTTTGGGCATAAGTTAGGGTATGAACATTTTAAAGCTAGCAGTGGTTGGTTAACAAATTGGAAAACCAGAAATAACGTTGTTTTTAAACAAGTTTGTGGTGAAAGTGGCGCTGTAGATGTACAAAAATGTTCCGTATGGATGAATAATTTACTGAAACTCATCAAAAATTATTTACCAGACGATATTTTTAGTGTAGACGAAACAGGATTATTTTTCAAATATTTACCTGAAAAAACACTCATATTTAAAGGCCAATCTTGAATCAAGTGGTAAACATAGCAAAGAAAGAGTAACACTTCTATTAGGGGCAAATATGTCAGGCACAGAAAAATTAAGACCACTTTTGATTGGTAAGTCGAAAAAACCACAAGTAAAACCATTACCATTAGATTATTATGTGAACAAAAAATCTTGGATGACGTCTGAAATTTTTAATTTGTGGTTAATAAAATTAGATAAAAAAAATGGTCACCGAGAAAAGGAAAATCTTACTTTTTATTGATAATTGTACTGCACACAATTGAACTTTGACTTTTAATGCTATTCAAGTGCAGTTTTTACCTCCGTATCTACGTCTGTATTACAATCTTTAGACCAAGGCATAATAAATAATTTAAAAATATTTTACCGAAAAGAAATGGTAAAAAAAATTATATTGGCTATAAATGATACCAATTAAATTGTAATAAACATATTGGATACTATACGGCTATGCGATAAAGCATGGCGACCCATAAAAAAAGAAACGATCGTAAACTGTTTTACAAAATCAGGTTTTAGAACTTCGACTGAAAATAAATCTTAATGAAACTTTTACATCATACTTCAATGTCGATGAAAATTTGGAGATTTGTGGAGAATGGGCTGAGAACGATATTATCTCCGATATATTGGACGAAGATAACAAAGAAGAATTTGAAGACCAACAAATACAATCCACCATTACAAATAAAGAAGCTACACTTGCATTAGAAACATTACGTAAATATATTGAAGGCAATGAAGGTATGGAAGATTTATTTAAACCACTAGGTGTTTTAGAAAATAGAAATGAGAACAATGTATTAAATAAACAAAAACAATTAACTTTACACCAATTCTTTAATGATGTAAGTAGGAATGTAAGAAAAATTTTTTTTTTATTTCTTTAATATAAAAATTATTTAAAAAATTTTTGATAACTTGAAATTTTTAATAAGTCGGATTTTTTTTTTCTTCTTGAACTTCGAGTTACCGAGAGTCGACTGTATATACATTTATAAAATAATAATAAAGGATTTTTTTTTATTTATAACAAACATTTTTAAGTTAATTTATTATAAAACAATTTAAGCTTAGTATAGAACACTAAAGTATTATAAATTTTTAATCTTAATGTGATATTTGTCAAATTTGTTTTGAATAAGTATGTACATTTTTGGCTCCAATGAAGTTACTACAAGATTGACAGCTCTACTTATTTTAAGCCAAGACTGGTACCGAGTTTTAATAGCTGTGACAGATGAAAATGTTTTTCCGCATAAATATGTTGTTGAAAATTGAATTAAAATTTTCATTTAACATTTTAATTTTCACTCAACAATGGGTATTCATTTTTGTAGTGTTACTAATGTAGTGCTAAAATTGACATGCGATAATGATGATTGCATTTATTCTTATTTACCATTTACCAAACAAAACTTACATACAGTGATTATACAACACACACTCGTTAGAAGGTTAATATAATAAATTTACAAATAATGTTCAAATTTTTCTGTGACCGAAATTCCAAAATTTTCTCGTTGACCACCGGTTGGCGACCACTGATAATGATCTCATCTATAAATTTGGTTTTAGGTAAATTTTAAAGTTTTCAAAATTATCGAAATTATCAATTGGTGGTTAGACAGAATGCAAATGCAGGTGCTGAGTCCTCTTAACACATATACAGCACACGCCATTTATATTCTCCTTATAATACTCATGTATTTTTTTTTTTTTTTTTTTTTTATTTATATTTAGTTAGTAAAATTTTTGGATCAGGATATGAATATATATTATATAAAAATATAATATTATAAACAATATTCCTATAATATAACCTTGACGCTAATTGGTATCAAGTGTGTCGTTTTAGTATTCTAATGATGCCATATGAATTTTTCTGTTTATGAATATATTTTTAAAATTTAACTTAAACTAAAACTGTATTAAAAAAAAAAATAAATAAATAAAAAATATTCCTATACACATAAATTAATTGAGAAAACGAGTGTTTTGTGTTAAAAGAATTACTCAGTATATATTTTGTATTGATTATGAATTATAAAATAATAACCATATACTTTCAGATAATTGAACAACAAGGAATGTTTGACTTAATATCTAACACACTTACGTCACTGCGTACTGGTTTATCTTTTCGTATATATCGTAATGCTTTAATCCTTTTGCAAAGTATGCAAAATCATAGAAAACATTTAATGTTTAGTAAAGTTATAACTAAACTATATGCTCCTGTTCTTTGGAGACAATTGCGGGTAAACATCAATTTTTTTTTTTTTTTGTGACTAGGACTCTAAAGTTATAGGAGCTAAAATAGATAGATAAAGTACGAATGAAAAAATATTTTTTGTAAATTTTTACTTTAAAACAATTAAGTTGGTATTAAACTAAAAAAGTAATGACAAATTAGTTTAATATTAATACTTTGATAAAAATTAAAGTATAAATGGTTTTTAAAATAATGATTATTTTAATAACATTCTGAAAATTAAGAGATTGCCATAAGGTTTATTTGTAAAATTGTAAGGGATTAAGTGTATACAATTTTAGAGATATTTAAATATGTTTTAGTAGTATTTTATAAGCGATTGCGTTATCATAATATTTGTTTAAAAATATACAGAAAACTATCCTTCAATACATTCAGTACATTTACTGCTCTCAATAATTAATTTATATGAAGAAAGAGTAAATATTTAAGTTTACTCTCCAAAATAATTTTTTCCTATACTTAAATGTGTAGCTCAATGTAAATTCTCAATATTCACTATAATATAACATGTACCTAAGTATAATGATTATTTAAATCTGCTCTTCAAGGGAGCAAAATGAATGCCAGGGTCTTGTGATGTCAAAACTATATTTCTTGATAATTGTATACACATTTGAGTCTAAACGGGTTTATTTAACAAAAATACACATATGACATCCTTTTAAGAAATATGCATTTTTTACTTGCATAGTCAATGAAATTCGCATTACAAAATTTTATTTTTAAATTCATAATTTTATTAAATCAATTCTATTTAATCTGCTATAAATCTAATGCATAAAATAACATATAAATCCTACAACTTCTGAGCTTAGATTAATAATCTAGCATTTTTAATGTTATTTATGTATTTATGATATTAAAATAGAGCGAATATAGAGTGGTTAGATGCAATGCTACTGACGTTTTAGCTAGAGCTTATCCTTTAGAAAAAAGAGGAGAAGGTCGTGAAATATCATCAAGGTTTTTAATCAAACAACAAGATGCATTTTTGGATTTATTAGAAGATCCTTGTCCACAAGTACGAATTGCAGCTATAAAAGTATGTAAATGTAAATTTTAATGATTTTTTATTAATGTCATAATATTCATCATTTAACTTATATTTATTAATTGTTAACTACTACAAACTGCCTAATCTTTTACATTTTCTAACCAATGTTATTACAGGTGGTTTATGTATTGATGTTATTTATACACACTTAGTAAAGGCATTCGACAAAGTTAATCATTTTATATTATATTGTTATATTATACCAGTATGTCTTTATCTAACAAAAATTAATTAATTCAAAATAAATGTATTATTAAATAAAATTATTATTAGATATTAATAATATCTCTAGGATTATTATTTTATGAGTTTTGAAAAAACTATAATTAAAATAATTGTGATCAAAATCTATTTGATGTAAATTTTACTCATTTATTAAACTTTCTTGGAAACTTAATAATTATAACCAACTTATCTATAACTAATTAAGGGACTATTTAAAATTTTTAGAATACTTCTATTGAAAAACAATAAAATTTATTTTCATTTATAAAATTTGATGTCATTTAATAGTGCTATATATATATATATATTTTTAATTGTGTCCATATTATCAGCCAAACGTGAACAATATGAATTTGAATTTGAAAATTAATTTGATGACAAAAATAAATCCAAATTCCCTGTTATATTTAAACATTGTATTGAAGATGAACACAAAGCAATGAATGTATTTTGGCTTCACAAGTAATTGAATAAGATTAATCAATGGATAAATTCGGTCTAATTTGTGTTATTTTGCGTTTGTTTGATATGTGGATACAATTTAAGATGAAAGCATTTATGTAATTTCTTTATTTTAGTTTTTAGCTTAGTATTTTTATAAATTTATTGTATTTCATTACTAACCAAAATATTTGAAAAATTTTCATCATATTCAATCAATCACATAAAATTATGATTTTCTTACTTACAGGGAATTTGTAGCTGTATGCGGTATTTTTGGAATTCGTTTGAAGAAGATCAAATAAATAAATGTTTTGTTTTGTTTAGACATTTAATGGATGAAAGTGTGTTTGAAGTACGTAGGGTTATTTTCTATGGGTTTTGTCAAATACTTGATGAGATTAAATCCCATAGTTATTTTAAGAATCCTTTAATTAGAGAAAAAATGAAAAATACATTAAATGATGAAAATGAAAAAGTTCGACGTGCTTTTATACATTTTTTATTGAAAGTTAAAAAAGTTGATAGTCAAACACAGAGTGAAGATAAAATTAACTTCGCTGCAATAGTTAATTTAAGTAATACTGCTGCTGCACTTGCTGTAAGTTAAAATATTATTTGTAATTTATTTTGAACACTATTGACTAATTTCATGTTTCCAATGTTCATAATATATGGATATAGAGCATATAAAATTAATGTTATATTTTATGTGCAAAATTTAACTTGCATATTTAATCAGACAAAATCGATCATACACAAATCTTAAATTGTGTTTATGTTCATATTATATATTACACACATTCCAAATGATTTGTGGGTACACAGTTTGAATAATTAAGATTTGTTTTATATAAAATTGATAAATCATTTAATATTACAAGAAAACAGTTATCAATGTTTGATTCCGCTTTTCAAAAACATTAAAATATATTTTTTTTTTATATTTAATTCTCAGAAAATATGCTAAAAAAAATATTGAATTTTCGAGGTTTTTTTTTTTTTGTACAAATTTGAACTATCATTATATACATTTTGCTTTGATAAAATTTGCCCTGGTTAACCTTTTTATTTTCTATTTAATCATTGTTGCACTATAATAAGTGCAATAATTATCTTTTTTATTAATTTAAATTATCTAAAATACCTGTTATTGTACTTTTTAAGAATATTCAAAATGCATACTAACTATATTAACTCTTTAATAATAAAAACTTAATTCCACAAAAATATGATTTATATTTATTTAGAAAATAAAAGTAATTGAGTTTTTTCATTTTATTATTAGAAAATCCACAAATACTAAAATGAAAATATATTAAATCTTCTAAATTTTTGTGAAATGTAATACTAAATATAAATAATATAAATACACAACATGCTTAATTTTTAGCTATTGTTTGTGTAATGAAATTCAAGTATAACGATCACATAATATATTTGTTGTAATAAGGACAATCAATGCATCTGAACATATTACAAAATAAGATATGATAATAAAATACATACATTTACATTTAAACAAATATTAATATGTATAATAAGTATTATTATTTTTTAGTGCGAAGATAAACAAAATGGACTTTTACTTGTTGATTTAATTTTCGATAACTTTATGGGAGATAAAGCACCAAATAGACATATTACACTTATGCGATTTAATATGTTTTACAAAATAAATCCAGTTGCTCTTCGAAAATTAATGATGTATTCAGAAAAAGTCCTAGACTTTAATAAAGCATGCACTCTTATTATATCATTATTAAAAACTGTATATAGCACAATAAAAAAAAAAGAAGAACGTTCTAATGATACAGACAAGGAAAATAATATTCCTGCCAAAAAACGTAAAACAAATGATGGTTCTGGTAATATGAATTATTTTGTTAGTAATTTAATATAGAATATCATAAGTATAACAGATATATTATGTTTCAGCTGAAATGAGTGATACAAGTATTTCATCTTGCAGTTCATCAGTTAATAATAATGAAGATGAATATGCTAATATATGTTGTATTTTTGATTGTGTTTACTGTCTTATGGTTGTCCACCGTAATAAACTTATTGATGAGAGTAATCGTAAACAATTGAAAGAAATTCAAGATGCTTGCTCTACATCTTTAATTAAATCACTTAAATTCTATAAAGTAATAATATTTTTATAATTATATAATTACGATCTATATATACATTACTTATTTAGCAATGTAGAATAACATATATATTGCATAGAACTCAGATTTATATGAAAACATTTTTTTACCAACTTTGATAAGTGTTAAATATGTTTCAAAAGATTCTAATAAGTTTAGTTTTATTTTACCAAATTCGTTATAATTACATGTTTTTACATATTTTGTGTATATTGTATGATATTCATATTATCAACTATAATTTCAAAATAAATTAATGACTATTCGAATCAGTAATGCATCTAAAGCTTATTTAAGTGGTGGTTGAATAAGGATATTTATAAAATAAAGATAATTGGGGTTATAAATATATTATCAGTATTACATGTAATAATATAGACGGAATTTGGAGACTAAGTGACCCAAGTCTCTCTCAAAACTAATCTTATACTCCTCAACTAATGTAAAAGATACTTCAAATCACGATGTCCTCCTCAAATCTGTCATTGTTTTGCTTAAGTGTTATTTAAAACCTTTTACGTGAATCAGATACTCATACTAGTTTACATAACAGTTTAGGTAAAATCAAAGATTGAACTGAATGAATATTTTTGTTAATTTTTCTTCAAAAACATACATAGTAAGCTCATTAAAATCTAAAACAATATGGTATTTAAATTATTAAATTTATGTTTATTTTTGGCATTTTTTAAATTTCTAACTATTTTTAACATTCATTATTATTATTATATTATTAATTTTCTTTTACATAAAATTTTTATTACATATATTTACATATTTTAGTATTTTTAACGCATATTATACTCTATTCAGTTTAAGTTTTTACCAAAATACCCATATTCAATGAATTATGGAACAATACTAAACCCCATGTTGGCAAATAGCTATGTGGTTCTGATTTACATTTTTGATACCGATTTATTACAGCAGATTAGTATAAAATTTGTTGTGATAATTGGAAAGTCGAGAATTATGAATAAACTATATAAAAAAAAATAACATGTAACGAAAAATAATCATTTAGTAAATGGATACTAATATTACATTATTTGTTAAACAAATTATTTAGGGTTTATAACTAATTATCTTTTTTTTTTTTTTATCTGACAAATGGAAGATAATACACTAATTCTATTTTTTACACCATGGTTATGGTGCAAAATAAGTAAACTGGTACCTATATTTTTACACCAATTTGTAAAACAAATATCTTAAAATTATACCGTTGAATTTTTTAAGGTGATTTTTACACCGATTTAACATAACAAATTTCTAGATTGTTTATTTATTTATTATTATTAAAACAGGCAAAAGGCAAAGCTCAAAAATATAAAACAGTACAATAATATAAAATACAATTAAAACTTAATATATATATATTTAAAAAAAAACAATAAATTGAAATTAAATCTTTAAACAAATACAGAAACAATCAAATGCATAATGAAATTTTAATGAAGTATTAGAATTAAGGCTTAATAGAGGAGGGAATGTTATTAGCTGCTCACATAAGATGGATAATAGGTGAGGAATCAAGAAAGAGACAATAAGGAAGGTACCTATTGAACGAGTAGTATGCAGTGGAATTTTAGAGTTTAAAAGGGAGATAAGTTTTTGGGAGTCAACATTATATTAGAGAGTAGGTTTAAAAGAAAGGAAAGTATAGCAATATGTCTGCGGTCAGCAAGACTTGTGAATGGAAAGCTTGTAGGACAAGAAAATAATCACGTGGTGGGTGGGTAATATTGAAGCGGAAAGCAGCAAGACATATGAATTTTCTTTGGATCCTTGCCACTACTGCACTAGCACAAGCAGTTTAAGGATCCCAAAAAACAGAACCATATTCCGGTTGCACACTACTTGCGTCCCAATATTAACATTGATAATATTAATTGATAAGCGATAGTCTATTTGCGTCCCGGAAATTGGGACACATTTTAGTCATGATAAGAGCAAATAATATACGAACCTAATATATATACGTACCTATATTATATAAAAAAAATGCGTTTATAGCAAAGTCCACGAAGAATGACCATTATTCATCAATAAATCATTCAAAAAGGAAAATAATATGGTTACAAATTTTTAGATACCTAAAACTCAATATAACAATATTATATAACGTAATTTTAAAATAACGAAACAAGTTAATATACATTTTAAAGGTACCTAGACATTATGAAGCATGAAATTATGAGCAATGAAGAAAATTCAAATATAATTTAGAAAAACTAACTTATTATTATACAATTATTAATTGCCTATAAATTGTAATGTTATATTACTTATATTATATGTATTATATGCATATTAAATGTGAATCAAATAAATCGTAAAACGAAAAAGTATACTAATTCGTATTCAAATAGCTGATCATTTCAGATCAGGAAATAGGTACGGACGCAAGTAGGTCATACATTTTAATTGATATATTTTTATGGGACGCAAGTAGTATGAACCGTAGATAACAGATTTGGGTATTTGATTTTTTGCGGACGCAAGTGTATTATTGATAAGAATTTAGGACGCAAGTAGTGTGCACCGCATATTCCAAAGTGGATGAAACGAGTTAACAGTAAAGAGATTTGATAGAGGACATTAAATGAAACTCTTGAGTGATACAAGAGATAAATCCAAGGAGTATTTAAGGGCAGATATAGTAGGTAATAAAAGCAATAGGAGAACTATGACGAAAAAAAGACATGACAGAGCATTTGGTAGTATTTAGAGGGAGGCCAAGAGAGTCACTCTATATAACAAGACATTGAAGGTCTAACTGGAGTAAATAACAATTGGAAGGCAATTTCATTTGTAGGAATAATTTCATATCGTCCACAAATATGAACAAAAAATCTTATTTTAATTTTCTATATTGTATTTTTTTTTTATACATGTATAGATTTCTAAAATTAAATAGTAAAAAACATTTTTAATATTTTTATGATTAGTATAAAAGAAAATGTGTTTATTGTATTTATTATAGGAAGGTGATGCTTACTTCAGTGCAATGAATCTAGCTAGTTTAATACCTGTTTCAAAATTAACTAGTCATATAACAGCATCAAGTGCAGCATTATCAACCTTAAAACAATTACCATATGATATAGCACATGCAGAAGAAAATATTGATATGCGTAAAGTCGATTGCCTAGTTTATACATTGTGTATGTGGAAACGAGGCTATGAGATACTTCAATTTGTGAATATTTGGTTTGATGAAGCTTTCAAAACTCTAAATCTCAATGAAACACAATATCCTGTATAGTTTTCAAAACAAAATGCCTATAAATTCAAAATATAATAAAATATTTATATTTAGGAAAATAAACGTCCAGAAGGAAAAAGAGTAAGATTCCAAACTAATATCGAAGAATGTAAACCGATGACTGGTATCTTATTAATAAATTCAATGTTAACAAACTCACAAACACAAAAAACACTTATGGATTCTGATGTTAACAAAAATAATATCCATGATCTTATTTTATATTTACAACGTGTTAAGGTAAAATTTTATTATTCATCATATGTGATGATAATGTATTTATTTGAGTTGAAAATTATCTATTAGTCATGAAATTTCTTACTAGCTAAATATAAATATGGCCAATAGAGAGTATGGAAGCACTTTTCTTTGGTAGGAGGATATATTGCATTTGAAAGCAAAGATAAATTATTTTTTCTGATACAACAATTCAGAGTGGAGCTTGGTATAAATACTGTTTATACATAATACATATAATGTATGTAGTATATATTTTTTTTTCAATAATGATAAAAATATTTGAACAATGTATAACATGTATAGTAATAGTATATACAATAGTAAAATTCATGCTCTATGAACATTTCAAGATCTATTTATTTTTTTTGGAATTATGAGGAATTACCATGTTCTTTTTTTTTTTACATCCTGATCTTTTATCATGCTCAACAATTATTTTCTATGAATATTCATATTTATAAACTTGAGATATCTTATAATATACTTATATTACTATATTTATATAAAAAGTTAGAAATTTTTAAGTTTTATACTTTTCTTAAATTCATTAATAAATATTTTTGACTTGATGTAGAATATTTTTCTGAAAATGTTTATGTATCAATACGGATATTAAACCTGCAGTTAAGTATTTATTAGAATTTAAAGTTTAAAAGAACGGAGTAGTGTGGACTACTATAAAAAGTATTCTTTGTCCATACGACCATACATACATTTCTTATCTAAATTTTAAATACTTATAAATAATAAATTGTTGGTTCAATATTAAATATTGATACATCAACATTTTGAGAAATTCTGTGCCGGTATATTAAGTCAAAATATAGGTTGCCATTTAAGAAAAGTATAACACCTAAAAAATTACAAAGATAAATAATAGTAAAAATTCAATTTTTTAAAAATGTATTGAAATAAGTATCTCAAATAAAAATAAAAACCCAATTTCTACAAAATAATTTGTTTTTATTTTAACAAATACGTATTTCGAAAACAATGTTTTTATTTTCAGTGTTAAACAACTACTGAGTCTTTTGCGCATATACATACTCTTTTATAGACCAAATGATGTCATCCATCAATCAGCCCCCCCCCTCCAAATGGTATCGCCATATGGTTATTAATCGATAAGTCATACCGACCATTACAATGTTTTTTTTAAAATTATGGTTTTCCTCTAATACATGTTCTGCTCTTGGTGATTTGTTTGTTTCTTGATTTTTAATATTTCTAATGTATTCTTAAAACCTAATTCATATGTTCTAAATTGTCCTATGTAACATTTTTCACATTTCTCGAATTGAATTTGATAGATTTCTGATTTTTCTGTTTCTTTTACTTAGAAAATATATTTATCTATAATTTACTTTCTTATATATTTTTTTGTAAATACTATAGTTTTTTAAATAATTTAAAAAAACTAGAAAACTACCCCCTGGACCATATTTTAACCCTTCAATGATACGGATAAGGGTTGAGTTACCAGATCCAAATTTTCTCAGAATTGATTTTTCATACAATTTAAAAAAAGTTAGGGGGTGTCCCAATGCGAATTCGATTTTTCACATTTTAAGAACCACCCTAATACTATGTAAGTATTTGCAGTGTTATAAAAATAATATAGAATACAACTGATCTTTAATTTTAACATAAATTATTCACTAAAAATTTATAAAAACTCCACACTCCTTAATACTCAATATGTTTGAAAACTGAAAATTCAGTTAGAATAAAAATTGTTCTGGTCAGAGTACTTCTTAGAGATTGTTTTTTATTACCAAATTTGTGAACTTATGGTTTAAACATTATATTATACACATAGATACTTATTATTAATTATATATTAAATTACTAATAGCTAATTAGTAAAAAAAAAATCTTTATTATATAAATATGTATTTTATTGGTGTCCTCAGAGACAGTATATAGAAGTATAATATCATCTTAATATTGGAAATGTTGGTCGAATCTTATATGTACTACTGATGTAAACTATTGATTTAATTTAACTATAAATATATGTTACTTATTATTTACAGTTACATAAAGCTCAAATAATTAACATTTATTATTTATTACTTAATTTAATCGTATGTATATATTTTTATTTATTAGATAGCAATTGAGAACAGATTATCTTCAAATAATATTTTGAATAATTTATTATCAGATGAAGTTATAATTGAGTTATTCCATCTAAAAATGCGATTATATGTAATTTATTATAGTCAAGACAAAATACTTGGGGCTGATGAAATCATTAAGTATCAAACTTCTATTTTAGATTGGGTTATAAAGTTAGTAATTTGAATAGTTCATTTATATCATGATTGATTATATTATATTATTAATTATTATTTTAGCAATCTACTTGTTCATGACTTACACCATAAAAATGAATGTACTATTACATTTTTAACTAAGATAGTTAATATTGTTAATGATATAGTATTAAATATGTGTTTAATATCATTTGTGAACAACACATTTTTGGAATATTATTGCACATTTTGTATTTCATTATTGCATAGTAAGGAACTATATAAATACATTTTTTTTTTTTACAAATATTTATTTTTATACTATAAATAGTTATTTTAATTTGTACATTGATATTTAGATTATTTGGGTTCTCGCATTTTAATATCCACAATTAAAACTTTGACAAAAGTCGCAATATATTTTAATTATCTGAAACGTACAAATAAACTTGTAAATGATTCATTGGATATACTTACAAATTGTGTCACTAGTATCATTTCAGTTCTTTGTGAATCTAAATTTAATGAAGACCGCTTTAAAAGTATTATTGGGGTAAGTTTATTATTAAGAGGAACATCCTTATTTATATACATATATTATTTATCTTATACATAACAAATTTTTGTACAGTCATGAGTCATGACAAAATTGATATTAATAAATATTAGATAATGTTTTGTCATATTTATAGAATGAAATAACAAGAGATATATAGAGTGAAGTACCAGTGCATGCTGTTTGCAGATGATATATTGCTGATATGAGATAGTCCTGAGAAAGGAATGGTAGACTGGAAGAATGGAGAGAAGGTCTTGAAAGTAAATGACTAAGGGTAAAACAGAATATTTAGAGTATGATTTTGGTATAGAGAATAGGAAAAGGCAAGAAATAAAGTTGTGTGGGGATGTAGTTGGAGAGGTTAAGAGGTTCAAGTATTTAGTCCTTATATTTAGTATTTATATTAAATATTATTTATATTATTGTATAGAAAGATGAGGGTTTCAAAGAGGATATAAAATACAGGATTAATGGATGGATGAAGTGGAGAGAAGCGTCAGGTATTTTGTGTAACAAAAGAATATCTATTAGATTAAAAAGTAAATTTTATAAGACAGTGGTAAGACAATGATGTATGGAAGAGAATGTTGGTGAGTAGATAGAAAGATAGAACAGAAAATGAGTGTAGCAGAGATGAGAATGTTCAGATGGATGAATGAAGTGACTAGAAAAGACAAAATAAGGAATGAATATATAAGAGGTAGTATAGAAGTAGCTTCGATAGTTGATAAAATGAGGGAGAATAGATGGAGATGGCTCAGGCATGTATCAAGGAGGGAAGAGACTGAGACAGTAAGATTAGTAAAGAAAATGTATGTTGATGGAATGAGTGGGAGTGGAAAACCGAAGAAGAGGTGGGGGGGATATGATGGTGATGGATATGAAGAAGATGGGTAAGTGAAGATGGACTAGGATGGCCGACCCGAATTAGTTTGGAGAGAAGGTGAAAAAAAGAAGAAAAAGACCTATTATAAAATGCATAGAATGTAAACGTCAATATACCTAACCTAACCTTTAATATATTAAATAATTTTCAGGAACCAACAATATTTCGCCGTACGTTGACCATGCTGCTTTTAGAAATATCTAAATTAAATACAGTGGAATTCAAACGAGTTTTTAAGACCCTTGTTGAAACTACTTTGAATATAATTGCTAATCAAATTCAAGAAGTAAGTTTTTTATTAGTTTTGAAAAATTATATTCCAATTAGTAATTTAGAATTGTTTTCTATAATGAATTTCACATAGTAAGAAAACTTATTTTTTGGTAATTGTAAACAATTTGTCCGATAAAGATTCATTGTTACCACATAATCCATGGCAAATAGATTTCAATTTTTTTAACAATTTAACTTTCGATTTACTTTTTTATATATATATATTTCATTTTATTTTCTATTTTTAACTTAATCAAAGTCTATCAAAGCTAACCAATTATTCTCTCGTCTCTTACTCCTAAAAATTTAATGTCTTTACAAATTTTTCTCTCCATTGCTGTCTCATTAGTTTTCACGTTGTTATTTTGAATATAGTTAATCCTCTCCCGCTTTCCAGACTTTTCCTGCTCAGCTTATACTATATTTTTTGGTTTTTGAGAACTTATTATATCTGTTTTATTGAATATTTCCTTCAATTCTGCATTAGTTCTTTGATTGTTATATTTTACTAGTTTTTATTTTTTGTCTAATTATACTTATTTATTTAAACACGTGTTTCAGCACACGAGGTTCTTGGTTTGACTCCCATGTAGCAAATGATACCTGAGTATGTTAAAGTTTGGGAAATAAAATGATGTAAAACTATCCATTTTATAAACTTATTTATTTTAAGGTCACAAATCGTGGAATTTATGAATTCTCTTTTGAGTATATAGTAATTGTTTTTTGTTTATCTTTTTTATGTGTGCATTTACAAGAGGTACTATAGGTGTAAATGAGTTATTTTGTATAGTCAAAAATAACACTTTTTACTAGCCATTATTCTCAGGTCTATCACCTTAGATCTACTATTACGGTATATAAGGTTTGACGCCCATTCGAATGTTAAATCATTTCACTAATAACGTATTTTGTATGTCTACTTTGGAGTAGAATTATGTATTTTCAATCCCAATACTTTTTCCTTATTGGTTTCTCAGATGTACATCTATACTCACCGAGCGTTAAGAGTGGAACCCAACCCCCCTATTCTCAAGGTATTCTAAAAACAGATACCTTGAAAATTATAAATTTTTAAAACCCATTTTCTTTTAATTTTTTACAAATCATACAATATCATATTTATGATTTAGAGTACTTTTTTAAATAAAATGAAAAAATTCAATTCTACAAAAATATTTACTTTTATATATACTTATGTATTTGGATAACGATATTATCATCATCCATGAACCCACTATTGCCCTTTTTAGCTAAAATCTTTATGAGTAACAATCTATTTTCCAAAAATTTGGTTTAGATATATAAACGACGTTTTGTGATCATAGGTAAACACTTCAATTTAGACACTTTCTTCAATAAATTAATTCACAGTACACATCAATAAAATGTACTTATGGGAAATAAACAGAAGAAAAATAACCTTTTTTAGATCTTCTGATTAAAAGAAATAACAACAATTTAAAATCTATAGAGAGAAACCCTATACATATATAGATACATTCCAATGAACTCTAATAATACTTATCAACATAAAATAGTGACAGAGAGTTGTATGGTATATATCAGGGATGGGCAACTCGAGTAACTAAAGGGCCAAATTTTGAAACTTAAAATGATTGTGGGCCAGATATAAAGTTATATTTTTATTGTTATATGAAACAAATTCATTACTTAATATATATTTATTAATATATATGTTTTATTATTGAAAATGTCTCCAAAATACAATTTACCTAGCCATTTTCACTATATTTGAAGTAAATTTTAGTAAAATTTTGATGGATATAAATGTCAAAAGACAGTCTGGGCCGAATAAAAAATAATCGCTGGCCACCAGTTGCCCATCCCTAATATAGATTAAAAATTATCATAATGAAAAATATGATTTTGACAATAAATTAAATTTGATAATAGTTATAGATATTTTCAACGGATGTAAAAAATACATGATTCTAAAATTAGTTAAAAACATAAATGGAAAAAATAAATAAATGTAGTGAGTAGTTTATAAAGTAAAATTGACAAAAAAATAATTTAAAAAAAGAGTCGCTCTAATATTCATCCTAAAAATATCAAACGAGATAGCGATAGTTCAAAACAATATATAAGCGTAGAAATAGTATTATCAAAAAAATAAAATTTAAAAAGTGTCATTGGAAGTAGAAAAGTTAAATTACAAGAAAATCAGAAATCGGGGATTTGCAGTAGGTATGCAGGATAAACTAGAATCATAATATTGACTCAAAAAAATTATTAAATCAAGTAACTAGCAGCCAATAATTAAATCTCAGGGAAGTTATAGGAAATATGAAATAATAATTTATTAAATTTGGATTTAAATTCATTACAAAATAATTTGTTAAAACTTTAAAAATATATCGCAAAATACATTAGGTTGATGATTTATTGATCGATGACTCATAATTTGAAGGAAGGAAGCCGTAGGCGATAACTATTTGTTTAATACATAATAAGGACTGCTGTTAGACGGTCAATCGTTATTGTGTACTGAAGATAACAACATTGAAATACATATACACAAAATAAAAGTATATATTTTTGTGGAATTAAGTTTTTTCATTTTATTAAATACATATCAGTTCTATTTGTGCTATCAAAAAAAAGACAATGGCAGAACATTGATAATTTTGTTATGTTGTTTATTGTAAAAAATTTAGTTGCTTAACTAAAACCAAAGTACAACTACAGTCAAAGAACACTTATTTCTTGTAAAACAGTTTTGTTCACAAATACAATAATAAAAAGTTCTACTAACGCAGAACTATTTTAAAATGTACTTAAATGAAAATTATAATATTAACTCAGTAACATTTTGAATTATCTTGAAAAAAAAAAATGCAGGTGGGTGTACACTTAGTAATGTTTTTTTTTTTTTTTTTTTTTTTTTTTATTCTAGATTGATGAAATTGATTTGAATGAACAGCTTGCAGAAATGCCATTTGGTGCTTACCAGTTAACAACAGTAGTTTTAAATAACATCCAGTTCAGGAAATATTTTTCATCCAATGCAGTTGTATTCTTTTCATCTGACGTATATAAAAATGTAAGTTGAATTTTTTTTAAATATACCTACCTATATGTTTATATTGTATTAATTAATTTTCGTTTTTTTACTAGGACCATATTCAGTTACTATCTGCAATATCATATATTTACACTTTAGCATTTCAATTAGATAAAAAGAAAGGGATTGATCTTGAACCAGTTGTAAAAATGTTGTACAAATTTTTAATGGAACACGATAAAACCACTGAGCCACTTGGTAATAATTGCACCATAAATAACACAATACCTGTTCAAAGACTCTCCATATTAGAAACATCAGACTTTAGCAACGAGTAAGAAATAATTAAATGTTTTATTAACATGAATAATTTAATATTTGGTTTATAATTTCAGATTAGTGGATTTTAAACAGAAAGGCCGTAATGTTTTAATTTCTACTGCTAAACAATTGGGTATTAATCTATCTGAATAATTTCATTCAATATTTTTCCATTTAAGTTGTTTTATTATAAATATCTAAATGACAGTTTAAATGTATTAATTATATAAATCTTATATATATAAATGCATAAATAATAAATTTTTATTTTTATACTTTGATTAGTAAATAGTTTGTATTAAAAAAATGTAACAATCATTTAGACATATATATGGCCATCATACCAATAGATCTAGTAATGCAATTACAATTCTGAATTTGTCGTGAAGTCTTCTTATTTTGAACGACTTTCCCGTATTTTAACTGTCCAAATATAAACAAATATTTTGTATAACTTGGAGACAATCTAAAGTAGGCTTCACAACAATTTCAGATTAGTTTCCATACCTCTATTGGCTAGATTGGATTGATCAGAACATTGGAAATAAAATATGTATAAATGCTATACTATGTATGTAATAGAGATAGAAAATTTCCCCGATCTTTTAAATCTTCCCGACTATTAAATGAAACATTAAATTAATTTATTATTTCCTAAGTTGATTATTTTGGAACTTCATAGTAACTAACTTTTTATATGAAATCATTTGATGTTTTGTATTCAACTTTGATGTTTAGGTGTGAAAATTAACACCAATCAATATCTATAAAATAATTTCATATACAAAAATTTCATTTTTCATAGTTGACGTGCTAACTTTATTATCTTCCTGTTAAATAATTTAATGTTTCCGTTTCCTCTATTTTCGATGAATATAAAATATTATGCCCAACCTAGAGGTTAAGATATTTTTATTATATAAAAACAATTTTTATAATAAATTACTTTATATTATAAAAAATAAATTATTATTAAGATTAATTATTTATTGTATTTTACATATTACCTATTACATATTTTACTCATTTTTTTATTATTATTATTATTGATAATAAATAGATATTTTATTTATCATTATATGTTTACAAAATTTAAAAATACACAGACTTCACAAAGTCTAGCAACCTTGTAAACCACAGTATGCTAATATCAACTTTATTACATAGCATAGATATTGGGTGAACCTATTCTTTCTTGGTTACTTTCTTACCTAATAAATAGGGAGCTATGGGTAAATGTTCATTCTTAATTTCAATGTACCTCAAGGAGCTGTTCTCTCTTTATTACTGTTAGTTAATTTAGCCTCATCAGTTTTCCAGCATACTAAATTCTTAATCTTCGCTGATGACATGAAGATCTTCAAATTCAATTTATTTCTGACCGTCAACATCTAGTAACGTAGGGTTTTCATTCTAACGTATTAAAGTGCTCAGTTATGACTTTTTGTCACTATAATACTCCTTTCCAATATGTTTTTCACGTTCATAATGCTCCTTTGAAAATTATGAGTGATTCAATTAAAAACTTGGGCTTCTCTGACATGGACTCTACGTCCTATAAACACACACTCAATATATTTGTTGAATAAAGCATTAAAACTTCTTAATTTCATAAATCATGTATTCGCTGAATTCAAACTAGTCACTTCATTTCAGGTCCTTTTTTGTTCCCTAGTTTGTCCTGTTCTTGAATGACTGTCCTTTGGGACCCTTCCATAGCTACTGCTAGTAATATGGTGGAGAATTTAAAGAAAATTCTTGTGTCATGCTACACGATATAATGTTCAATATCTGGTTGGGCACACTCGATCGAGTTATTGATAATATTTATAGTATGTATTTAATATTAAATATTATATTCGTGCACATGAATCTATTGAGCGTTGATAAGTTCCGCTGTCAATACGCGTGCCCACAGACGTCAAGGTCCCCACCCTCAATATTAAGATAGTGTAATCGGCCAATTTCACCTCTGTACACCTTTGATTTCAATATCACATACGACGGCCGATTTTCGTTACTGTGTGGCTCTCATCGCCTAACCAACATCGACCGAGGAACAACGCACATTGTCCACCTCATTCAGATTTTTTTTTAACTTAATTCTCTATTTATTCCACTACGATGTCCGCCCAAATCAACATGGAGTAAGCAACACCAAGGGCTGGGACCCTTTACTGGGAGCCTCCCTGCGGAGCAATGTCCCCATCACACAGATAATTAAATAGTTATGTAGGTATACCTTAGCCACTAGCAAGTAAGTACTTTTATTTCTAATTTTAATTTTAATGGTAATTATATCCATGTCCTTTTTTCCCTATATGTATGTATATAAAAAATAAAAATAAATCTATATTAATAAATGTGTAAGAGAAAACAACTGGATCGATGGCGGCTCCACATAACGACAGTTCTATTTTTTTTATATTATTTTGATTATATAGTATTATATGATACGTACATTATGTTTGTCACAGGGTGATGTAAACCCCATATCAACCCTTGTATCTAATTTTTGTATGAATGTTTTTCTTTTTTTTGTTGAGAGTTTTATGCCCGGTGGCTTTCTCCACTTAGATTTAATGAAAAAAAATAATAATAAATTATATAAAATATATTCCACTAAATTTATTATGTATATATATATTTGTATTCTATTTTTTTTTATCATCTAACCTTCCTTCTAATCTATATTTATATATCCCGGTTCCATACTAGGTCCTTAAATTCTATGGACTCGGGCCCACTATATGGACTTCGGTCATAGGTTGGCGACCCTCTCCGTACCTAAACGGATCCATTATACAATGCTCATAACTATTCTCCTATCCAACGTATTGTTTCATTGGAGTGTTGTAGATTGCAAACATTGCAAATATCAAATTTCTAATCAACCTTCTCTCCTCTAAGATCAATTGGTCCCACATTATTATTTCAGGTATCATTCATTGTCCCTTGCCGTCGTACTCGGTCCTTTAACCTTTCCATATACTATTTCATCAAATTATTTTCTTAATTCTTCCACTATTTCTCATACGGATTGAAAATATCACTCCTTTTATTTTTCATATTAGACAGTTAAGTTTTTATAATTCTATTAAATTACCTCATAATATTATTAATACTTATTGTTAGTCTTGACTAATGTACATTACACCTATTATATTGGGCGTGTTCCGTATTATCAATAAAAATAAAAGTGAAAGCACCAATCAGCGGACCAATTTTCATCAGACGACATATTCTTAACCATTGGTCGGTTAACTGAATAATGGTTAATAGACTTAGTTAAGTTAAATCTCCACCCAGTTGTAAGTTTCTGTGCATAAATGTATACTTTTCCATTAAAACAATGGTGGTAGTTACTTATTTTAAATTCCTAGTATTGTAAGTTAATACAAATAACACATATTTTAATTTTATTATTTTTAATTAATTACAAGTATATACATTTACTAATCAAGATTTACTCAATAGTTTTTCAAATAAAATGATGTATAAAAAAAAAAACATCAATATATTTACTAAGTAGCTAGTAGTATGGAGATAATTCATTAAATAAAATTCAATTGAACTTGAGCTATGCCTATTATAATTGAAAAAAATTATAATACTTTTAGTTTGTGTAAAATGTCAAAAAATTATAGGGATTTTAGTTTTTGATATATTTCTATTACGATATATAATATATATTTTACTAAAAAGATTACTTTGAAAACATTGCCTTTTTTGTAATGTATGTTTAAATTTAAATTCTGCATTGTGTAATTTTGCTACAAAGCATTTTGTTCATTAAATAAATGTAGACATAGTAAAATTGGCTCTTGCATTTCAAAATATTATAGGTTATTGGTTGATTTTTATAGATAAAATACACATTCTAGTTGGTACTTTATAGAAATAATTTTTTGATTTTCACAAGTTTCCTTAAGCGCAATGAAAAACTACCTTTTATACGAGTAGTATGGTTTATGTATACAGTAAGTATATAACTTATAGTCAATTGTTATAGATCACATAATCTATCCGACATGCAAAATCAAACATTATTATTGAATTTAATGAATAAACAAATATATAAAATCTCATATAGTTATTTTCTGAAACGTCCTTTTTCTTTTATATGATAAAAGTTTTAACTCGTGAGACAACTCTACAATTGATGTTTTTCATGAACATTTCTCTACTAAATATTAAAAATTATTTGTGATTAGGTCCATGACATCCTCTTAAAATGTTATTATGAGGTACTATAATTGTATAAGTGTGGATAAGTTGTAGACATTTGCTTTTTTTCTATTTGTCTAATATGAATAATAGCTATTAGTTAGACATGATTCATATACAATTTAGAATAAATACACCTCTTATCGTAGATCCATCTCAGTGGAAATTTTTTTAACAAAAAATATATAAAATTTTTACAGTTCATGTACCTTAATACCTGTAATTTTTGTGGTTAAGCTGGTCCCTATAGATAAATTATAAATTATAAGCTAATTCATGCTATCAATGCAAATACTTATAATTCCTAGAGATTTTGATGTGGACATTAATAAACCAAGGGTGTATATGAATGTAATTCAAGATATAAATAAAAGAGCAAGTACATGAGTGCCTTGTAAGTTGAATGTCCTAAACAGCTGTTTTCACTTGAACAACTTTTTCAAGACATACAATTCAAAAATTCTTATTAGTATCAGATATACTTAGTTTAATGATATGTATATTAATTTTAATAAGTTCTTACATTATAACCACTCTAAATTATAATATACCGTGATTATAACTATAGTACCTTATTAATATTGTAGTATTGTAACCTATATTAATTTTCTTAACTTAAAGTAAATTTAAATTATAAAATTATCCATTTGATCAATATTTTATATTATCTTCTAGTTTTTTTTTTTTTTTAAATTTTTGGTACCACTCATTTCAATTACAATAGTAAAACAAATTTTTTTTATTAATATGTATATATTATTATTATGTGGTTTAAAATTTTGCAAAATGCCAAGCATAAAATAATTATTAAAAAATTCTTCCTTAAACTTTCATTTATGTATGAACAATTCTTTATATTTTGTTCAGAATTAATATCCGAGTTATAAGTATGCAATTGTATGTACTGTTTGAATAAGCACAATATCACTCAGTGAGTCTATAAATTGCCAGTATAATATTCTTTAAAACTGTGTGGTGTCAAATTTCCAGAATAGTATATTACATTAATCATTATTTTCATCTATCCTCTTATTTTCAAAGTATATAATAAGCTAGAGTTACGAAAAGCATCAGTTGGAATAGTATACACACAGCGCTCCTCAACTTGTTCATGATTCTCATTTTTCATAAATATCAGCAACAAAACGCTCACTCGTACATTAATGTACAAACGCTTAGTATATTTCCAAGTTAGTTTTATTGTGTTGGTAATCCCAAATTTAATTTAGCAGATTGACACTTTTATGATTCATATTTCAGACTATAATAAATTTGATATATAAATTAACTCAAAAGTATAAATTTATAATTATTAAATTATTTTTACTAAGCACTATCATTCTAAATAATAAATAATTACATTTTTCTTATAATACATTGGATTTTCAATGAAAACAATACCAATTATCACGTTCATAATATAATATATTATATAATATAAAAGTATACTTTGTAAATACAGATTTTATGTATATAATAAAAAAAACTCAATAATCTATTGCAGAGCTTAACAAAATTGTAAAATAAAAAGTGCAAAAACAATAAAAATAGACATTCATATTCTTATAAAAACATTTTACATATTGAAAAAAATATTTTTTGCAGAAATAAAAGTTTTTGGTAACCGTACAAATAGAAATAAAAAATATTCATATTTTACTTTATAAGTGTGTAACAAATTTATTATAATAAGTACACAATAAACTATACAAAATATGTTTCTTTTTTTTTTTTCATTAAGATTTTAAATGTTTGAACACTTGATATTTAAATAATAAATATAGTACATGCATGTAACATGACTGTTTCAAAAAAAGTCATCTTAATTTCGAAGGTTTGTGGGATATACATTTTAATGTATAACTAAATATATATGTATATATGTATAAGGAGTTTGAGGTAGTTAAGAAGTGAGAACTAAAATGAAACCACCAAAATTATTATACAATAATAACTAATAATTTAATAACATTTAATTTTGAGGTAAGGGATGTTTCCAAGTAATAAGTAATTATTACAATTTTAATGGTAAAACTTTCTACTTTGTCAAAAAATACTGATTTTCATAAAAGTAACAAACAATCAATATAGGATGGGAGTATTTATATACAAACATAAAATTATTTTTAAATTGGATGTTTTTTTTTAACAAAATTAAAATAAATAAAAAACAATAGCTTAAAATCAAATTATAGGTAAAAATAAATATAGTTGTAATAATAACTCAACACTTAAAATACTTTAAGACATTTTTATACTTTGTTTGACTATAGGTGTTTTTCCTTTTTAGTAACCATCAGTATTATTAAATTTAAACGTCTTAGTATAATTAGAGTCTCTAAATTATTTTACATATGTAATTTGAGACAATTATAGTAAAATCAATGATTTTTCATATTTCTAAATTACCATCTCTTTCCTCTTTAAACAACTTACTAAGCTTGAACATTTTGAATTTCTGGTTTAAATCAAGCTCTTGGTGGACCATCTATTTGCATAGAATGTAATACTTCATCCAAAAGTTGTAATGCCCTATGTAAATGCACCTTAACACAATTATAAAATAACAATTATTTGTATGTATGTAATTCCTATAATCATATATATTATATAATATAAATATTGAATATACATTGTATATATATATATATATATATATATATCAAAAACAAAATAATTTTGAAATTACATACTTCTATCCAACATGGAGTTTCTTTAATGCTACTGCGTCGATAGTCAGGTCCCCAACCTTTTACAAAACTTAATCTCAATATGCACAATCTTCTTAAATCATCTACTCCAATACCTGCTGCTGCATTTAAGCCTTTAACATAAAAGTAAATATAAATTATATAATAGTCTAAAACATATTTATAGTACAATAAGATACATACTTATAGCTGGAGCAATACCCCCTACACTATGAGGTCCTGCTAAATGCCCAGCAACTGCAGCTGCCTGAGCAGCTGCTGCATTTTGAGCTGTTTCGGCTTGTTGATGCATTTGTCTATAACACTGTCTTAGATCGAAAACCTAAATAATTTAAAATATGTATTATACCGATAAATTTGATTATGAAGACATACCTTAATGTATGCATGAGGATAAATTTTATGAACTGCATCACCAGGCGCTCTACCAGCTTCTCTATCTAAATAATACGATTGTACAAAAACTGAATGATCACTCTGACATTTTAACCACACATCACCTTCGCCAATAAGATCAAGTTGGATACCTTTTCCAATGTGTAATCTATAACAATTATTTATAATTAAGACTAACATTAAATACTATTAATTAAATTTTATTATTGTTGTAAAATACAAATTATTTAATATATTTGTTTACCTAGCTTTTTCACTTTGTTCAGTCCTGTGAACATTGCTAAGAGCGCCTAAACAAAATCTGTTACTTCCAGATGGATCGACATAACCATCAACAGTAACATGTGGACAAGCCGATGATACTTTAAATGTTTCGCCAACTTGAGTGTCCAACTCAAAATAGGCAATAGAACACCAATACTCTGGAGCTGGCTGAGTTGATAATAAACCACCACTCAATCCTACTTCAGATACTCCCCCTAAACATACATAAAAAAATAAAAACAATGAATTAACTCTAATACACTTAGCATATACTTACAGAAAGTTGGATGAGGAGGTTGCATTGAATGTGTATAAGTAAGAGTGCTTACTGGAACTGATCGATTACCTGAAGTTGTACCAGGCATAGTGGCAGTAGGTCCTTGATAATCATGAGGTGTCATCGTTTGACCAGGTACTGTAAGTTATATAAATAATATTACAAGCTGTACAACTATAATATTTTATAACAATAATTTTAATTATTTAAGTTATAAAATATAATTTTATTTAAAATTCAATAATATAAATTACACAAATTTTCTTCATCTTGTACAGGAAACATACTTGGATTTTGTAATGGCATGTTTGGTGGTCCTAAAACAAAAGTAAGCCATAAATTATATTATTATTATTAATAAATATCTACTGTTTATTAAGAGGGTGTCATACACCCAATTAATAAAGGGTTTCGTATAGATAATTTTTAGGAATTTTTAAGAAAATTATAATCCAACAATTTAAATATATTTTGCAATTAATATAAAAATAATCTTGTGTCAATACCATTTTTTATTGTAGAATTGCGATATTTGTTAAAAAAAAACATGTTTACACAAAAATCACGATTATTCGTTTTCTTTTATAAAATCGAAAGTTCACAACATTTTGGAAGGAATGTCATATTCAAATTTTTTTTTTTTTTACGAGGGGGAGGGGTAAATCGGTTAACTTTTTTATGGGCATTATTTTATAAAAAGGTTATGACATTCCCTCCAAAATGTTAACTTTCGATTATATAATGGGTGTTTTTTATTCTTAAATCACTGTGAAACGAAATATCGTCATTTTGCATAGACAAGTTTTTGCACTAGAAGTCGAGGGGGGGTATCAAGTCCTAAAATCAAAAAAATGTTGGTTACAACTTAACTTTAATAAACAAAACATATATTATTAGATTTATTGGTATTTATGGCATAGGTTATGGATGTACCTATATAAAATTATTTAATAATTATATTATAATTTATATATACCTACATAAATTATACTTAATTCTAAAGTTACTCAATATACATTTTAACTACGTTTTAATACTGTTTACAACTAACTAAAATATATAAAATAAAAAATAATACAATATAAGAACAATAATGTAAATAAATGAAAAAATAAAAAAACAATAGAAATTAGTAAAATGTATTGCAAAATAAGGGAGAATAGTTTGAGATGGCTCGGACATGTACTAAGGAAGGGACTGAGGCAGTAAGATTAGTAAAGGAAATGTATGTTGGTGGTTAGAGGAGAAACAAAGACCGAAAAAGAGATGAGAGATGTGATGGTGAGTGATAAGTGGGGATAAGTGAAGAAGATGCGGGCGATAGAGTTAAGTGGAAATGTAGGACTAGGGTCCAATAGTTAGGAGAAGGTAAAGGAGTAGAAAAGATTAAAAATGAAATTAAAATATAAGAAAAATTAATTTTTGTAATTTCAATTTATCAACATTTTAGAATAGTTGATAAAAACTCAATGTCAAACGATGTATACGGTATATCACGATATTTGGGGTAACGCTGTATGATATCTCGATTGCATATGCGGACAAAGTTCATTCTTACTTATTCCAGTTGGAGAATAGATACAATAAATTATAATTTAATTTTCCTATACAATTATAATAAATAAGAAAATACAGAATACATAATAGTAAATTGTTTCCTTAGTTATTATATAATAACTATAATTAGTTATTACTTATTACAATATTACAACATTATTTTTTATATTTAGGTACTCTTTTCTTAAATTTATTATTTTTTTATTGTTTGTAAAAAAAGTTTAATTGAAAATCCAAACATATTTCGACACATTTATTTTATGAAAATAGTTAATTTAGATTAAGATTAATTTAGGATTCTACAATTGATATATTTATAATATGTTTATAAACAAAAATAAGTAAATTTCTACTAGGCAGAATCTGAAAAGAGGATATATCAGCCGCTAACCGGTTTTCATGCGGTATCACACATTCCTCACTAGTAACTGACTACATAATATGTATTTGCTAGCGTTATTGTTATACAGAACATGCACATCATCAATTATAATTAAACCACCATAACTACTGCCTAGTACACTAAACGAGTATTATTATAAGTATCTTGTTTCTAAATTTTTGTATTTATTCAATATAATTTGTATAATAATATTTCAAATTGTGAATGATATTAAACAATGTTAATTTAAAAACGGATTAATAATTATTTTTATATTTTTACACCTATACTCAGAAGTATAATATAAGGACGTATAACAATCTTAGATTCTGAGCGAAGTGGAGAATGTATTTATAATTAATAATAAAGTATAAAAACAATTGTATTTGAAGACAAAAATAAAAGCCAGTCAGTAGACAGAGGAATCACTTTCGTCGTCATATAGGCTACTCTTGGTCATGTGATGAGTTTGAAAGCAATAATAAACATTAATAATAGTATTCATACAAACATGCTAGGTATATTATACATATTAGCAAGCATGCTTAACTCCTAGTTTCTATGTGTATTTTTTTAGTTAATTTGTTAAACTTGTAAATTAATAAAACAATAAACTTTAATTCCATAAAAAATTCGTTTTTTATTCCAATATATTTATGGTATAGAAACATGAAATTAACAAAATTAATGAAAATTATAAATATTGAAATTGGTAACCACGGAAATAATTGGAATGACAGACAGATGAATAGACGTTAGAAAAAACACACTCTAAATGTAAGATTTCCCAGTAATTATATGACAACCTAATAATTGTAAAATGGATGGACACAACGAGTATAAAGGTATCTATATTTATCTATAGACACCTAAACATTCAAAACCTTAAATTTCCATAATAATTAGCCTAAATCTGGAAAATAGTATTTTAAAATTTATCACATTAATACTAAAATTACAAATTAAAATACACATTTGGTGTAAAATCAAGTTTATAACTAACTTATGTGCATCTATTTGATCACCCCAAATATATAATAATTTTGAATATCTTTAAGGGTTTAAAAAATATTATTGTGGCTAACAATTTTGAAGATTTTTTGTATAGCGTAGAGTATGACTAACTTTGTATTGAATTTTTAGATCTTAAAACCTAAAATTAACCCTTTCAAGACTTAAAATTTGACAACTATAATTGTGATAACTAAGGCACTTGAATCTTGTTTAATTTACAACAAATTTGAATTCTACTTTTCAAATTTATTTCTAAATAAATTTTTAATTTGTTTCACGGAAGTACGAGTTAAAATCAAAATAATTTTAATAATGCAACTTTTTGAAATCTTAAGGGGTTATAGATAATTTTTATACAATTTTAGAAAAAATAAAAATATAATAATTTAGAAATATTTAAGTAAATTTTAAAATCAATCTAAAACATATATATACTACTTTTTATTGCTGTGTAATTACGATATTTTCGTCCAACGAGCATATAATAAGTTAGATAAAATTGAAGAACTTTGTAAAGTTGGATTTAAAATCTGAAAACAGATTTTAATTTGTCAGTCTGTATTTTAGGTATCAAATGTAACATTTTTCTCTAACATTAAATACTTAAATATGAACAACTTGACAAATCTATGAATTTAACTTTTTTTAGAATTGAAATCTAACTTTCTAAAATCCCACGGTTTTATCTAGCTTTTAGGTCGATTTTTACGTAGGTGTCATGATGTTTGACATCCTTTTAATATAGTAGGAACTAAAGTAAGGAGCCCGAAAAATAAGTTGTAATCTGTATGCAACTGGTATTTCAATCTATAATACCTGTAATATATATAAGTATATAAAATAACTACCCCGCTGGCAACGACAATATATGATTATTGATTTGAGATCTCCTGAATTTTTATTCCTATGAATGAACTTTTTGTGATCTCTGCTATAAATTATATATAAGATGTACTTGGAAGACACTTGGATAATTATTATCGGAATAATGAAGAAATCATAATCGATTTTGATAAAATAACGAAATAATTTTTGGACATTTTATCTTGTTACAAAACTGTCGGGAAAAACCCAAAAATTGCCTCCTTAAAATACCAACTAGGTGTATTGAATTTTGATACAATAATAGGTATAATATATAATATTGATACAATACAACAATATCAGGCATTGACAGGTTTTCATAGGTGGTGGTCAGATGATATCAAGCACTTCCCCTACTAAGTCAACCACCTGTTACACATACATATGTTATACATCTGAATACCAACCGCGACATACGAAACATTATACCAAATTTCAAGTGCAATGCGCCATTCTAGTAGTCACTCAGTAAGCACAACTAATTTTAAATTATTTGTATATATCAGATGTCTATACTAGAATATGTTCTTGAAATCGGTGGCGCACAAGGCCTAAGTTTGGAATCAATCAAACCACGCACCTGCACAGTTTGCTGCTCAATACTGTTTGTATTCTGAATTGAGTATAGATACAATTTTTTGATACAGGCAAAAAATAAAATAAATAAACATTTTTCATTGTATAACATCATTCCGCTCAGAATATAATAAAAATGATAAATTATTAACATTGATGTTTTTGAAGCTTAGAAATATTTATTCTGGTTTTTATAAAAATTATTATAACAATAAGCAAGTAGAGAATAATATAGGTCGTTGCTGCCATCAGTTGTGATGTGAAGCATCAACATAATTTCTTTGAGACATAAGCAGCGTTTAGACAAAGATGATTAAGGAAAGTTTTGGAACACGCTGTTCCATCTTGTGTATATAAAATGTTATGTGTAAATAGAATATACATGATTAAGAAAAAGATAATTTACATTTTTAAGCAAATGACAAATGGAAATGATAGAATGAGTATCTAAATGCATTCAATTTTATTGTATTTTAAAAAAAAATAGAGGACGGGCTATAGTGTGCATAACTAAAAACATTTAGACATGTTCTATCATTTTAATTATCAATTAGCTTTGTACGTAATTATGTGCCTACCACCGAATTATATTTAGGAAAATTTATTTGTCGATTCTAAAAATATTTTTACTTTAACTTACTTTGAAATTACTATATACTTTAGTTTTATTGGTAATTCAGGAAGGTTTAAAACAAGTGATAAGAATTGTTTTCTTTGTTTATACAAATATTGTTTAAAAACGTTCTAATATCTATAATAATCAATAGTAGAAATATAATATATTAATATATAGTGCTGCTTAAAGTGACAACTGTAGGATATATCATTTGTTTTTAGTGATCGTGTACCTATACTTAAATAGTTATGTCAGACATTAGAAATTGGAAAAAGGAATGATGAAATTACTGAACTTATAGCAGTTTTGTCTTGTCATATGACAAATGTTTGTTCCATCACGAGATGTTATTTGGTAATTAAAATTAGTAATCTATGAGGGCGAAATAGTTTGGGAAATTCAATCACACGTGAATGTCATTTGGTTATTTTTAAATAAATAGAATGTCCCGTGTTACATCCTTATAATTACTCCACGTTCCAAAATTTTCCTTAATCATCTTCGTCTAAACACTGCTATAAGTATAGAAGTATAATTAAATTAGTATAGAATTGATGTGAAGATTATTTAAGATTGAAGTGTTATAATATTATTATATTATATTATATAATATAATATATATTATATTAATAATATTATTATAATATTATATACCTACCAATAATTTTTATCATATTTAATAATTATATTTTAGGAATTGCAAGAAAAAAATAGTTGTAAAGCCTACATAATGTACAAATAGTAACTATTGTCAAAAATTCTACCCTCTTATTGTTTTAAAAGAACTCACATATCCTAATCTATCTTACAGTCAATATATCAAAATAAAAATGTAGATTTTAAACATCTATTACCAATTTTGAAGAGCAGAAAATAATCGAATTATTTTCATAGTTTTTACAAAATACTGTCTAATAAAGATGTTGCAGCGTTTTAAATAGCTGTAATTTTCTTGTAAAACAAATGTACAATACCTAATGATATATTATCTCAAAATATTTCTTCTCTTCAAAATCAATAACAATCAATAATATGTGTTAAATTAAATAGTATCTAGTTGAATTCTAACTCAAACTAGACGCTACATTTTTATTTTGCTTAAGAGGGCTACATACAAGTTTGTTGTTTGTTTTACATACGCACAACATAGCAAATCTATGTACCTCATTCTTACTGCAATTTATTTATAATTAATATTAGAATAAATTTACTTATTATCAAATTTATAGAGATCATAAACTATATAAACTATATTCTAGCATGGAGATTTTTTTAAAACTAGTTATATACATTCAAAAAAACAAGTTATTTAATTAATTATAACTTATTTAAAAATATATATATATATTTTTTTTTTTTAACTCCACGCTAGAGCATAGTTATGTTCTCCTCTACACATTTGATAATAAATGATAAAAATAAACTGTAATAAAAATGCTAACGTAAATTTGCTATGTTATGCAAATATAAGACAGAGACAACAAATGTGTTTGTAGTGTCCTCTTAATGTAATTTTGTTATATTGCTTGTTAGATATACAGAGCTAGAAACTGTATGTGTAAGTATAATGCTACAGTCATCTTAAGTAAAATTTGTATTAAATATATAGTTTGCATTTAAGTTAGGTGGCTAAATATCTAAATAATTTAATAAATAAATACTTTCAATTATTAAATGTTACTACATATAAATCAAATTATTCTTTATGGATTAATTTTAATGATTTTTATTTCTTTAGGAATTCCAATAGAAAATTCAAAATAGGTACCTGTATATAAAATATAAATATATTCACTAGTTTTTAATATTAACTACTACTTATTAATATTAACATTTAAAATTAAAATATATATATCCTCTATAACATAACTATTAAAATTATTTTACCGACTTATTTCTGTACATTTATATACAGTGATATATAGTTTAATACATTATAATATACATTTTCACACATATAAATTAAAGACGATATTGATTATTCATCATTATTATCCTGAAATATTGATTTACCCATTTTTATTTTTAGCATTTGTTTACAACTGGGATCGTCAATTAATATATTATATATAATATAATATATTCATAATTCAATAGAAAAATTGGGAAATGGCCCACTACATTCATTTAATTCATTAAATTTATAGTTTCTTACATTTAAATAAATTAAGATATTTCATAGATGTATTTTGTTTGTACAAAATTCGACAACAATTTTAATACATTAAAGATAAATATATTTTTTAAATATTTATTATAATTTTTTTTTTTCAGGGGAGGCTCAGGGGGCTTTAGCATTGCTTGCTATGTCTTCTAAAGACAGTTCTATTTTTTATACTATTTTTATCATATTCTAATTATCCATAAATAATAAATATTTGATTTTGACCATTAAAAGTTATTTATATTGATATAATAGATTAGATGAATTAATTTTGTTCAAATATACCTATAAATATTATCTTTAAATGGGTGTCAAAAATATTAATAAAATTATGCTTTAGCTAAAGAAATAATTGATTATTTTTCATAGATTTTACTAAGTATTATTTTATTGTATTAAAAATAAAAATATTATAAACTCTAGTAAATTTAAGCAACTTACTATTGGGGGTTATATGTGATGGTGTACCAGACATCCAATTGTTACATTCAGTCTTAACCTGCACTTGAGAATTTATATCAATTTGATGACGCTGTTGCTGCTGTTGTGTAGTTCGAAACATACCAATATCTCCTACAAATAATTATGGACTACTAATAACTACACATGCAATACTAATACATTTCAAAAATAAAAAATAATTTATCTAATTACTAAAAAGTAAGATTTATTTAATAAAATATAATTTTAACTTTTCAATATCATGCATTAATTTACAAAAATAAATAATTATTTATTATTGGTTCTTACCAGCAGTTTGAGAAACAGATGGTTGTTGAGAAACATCAGTAGCTGGATTTGGTTGATGATATAAAGGAGGTAAATGATGTTGTACAGTTACAGCTGGGCTGTTTCCAGATACATCACTATTGGAACTAACATGACTAGAACCAGGTGGCGAAGGAGACATTCCACCAACTGAATACTCATCTCTCATACCACTTAATCTACCCGAACCATTAGTAGATGTACCACTTTGAAGTGTTAAGCCACTTAGATCTAAACATCGAGTGGTTAGGTAAATAATAAAAATACATTTATTAAAATACAAAATCAACTTGATAATAAATAATTAAAATAGTACATTTTAAATATCGTATAAAAAGAAACAAATATTTACCTATGCCTGGGGATACAACTCGTTCATAATGATAAGGATTAACACATACAGAATCACATTTTAAATCAAAGGCATACTGGCAGTATTTTAAATGTTTGAGCTCATTTTTATGTAAATCTGGCCATCGCCAAATTCTTGCATATATAACGTGTGGGAAACCTTTCCGTCCAGCAACCTGTAACAATATAGAATCTAGATACCAAATACCTATGTATATTTTATTTAATAAATTTTGTTTAATTATTTAATAACTTAAATTCATAAAACTAAATATAATTGACATTAGCTTAACCTCAGAATAAAAATTCTTTACTTCATAATTAGTGGTTAATTGATGATTAAAGCCCATAATTACAGCAATTAGTATGGGGATAAAATAGGACACATTTTAAAAGATGGTACATTGAATAAAAACAGCCCTTAAGCTTCAGAGTAATCAATTTTACCTCTTATTAATTTATAAATCCATAGGACGTCAAAATACTTTCTAATTACCAGTTTTCCAGATTAAACCTGTTAGCTAAATTGTCCGTCTAAGTTCACATCAATTCTTCCTACTTTCCACATAAATACACGTAAGAAACGTCTCTGAATTCTTTGATAATTGAAGATTCCAAATTATAGAGCCATATTCTAAATAGGAGTTTTTTAATGCCAAATAAAGAATTTTTAGGCATCATGGGTCTATAAACTGCTGAAAATTTTGTCTAAGAAACCGAAAAACTCTTATGGCTTTATCACAAATGAATAAATCATATTAACATGGGGATCAAAAAATAGATAATAAGATGCCTAGATCTATAATTTGTGAAACTTCAACTTACTTTTGATCACCAATAGTTTATTTAAAAGTCTAAAAATTAAAGAAATCACTCCTAGGCTTAAATTTAATTGGCATATATCATTTTAAATCGTGAGGAAAAACCAAGTGCTTATAATTCATAATGATTTCACTAATAAAAAATAAAGAAGATAAATGACACCTCTATGGAACACCTGAGAATACTTCAATTCAATTCGACTCATATCTACTAATCTTTACATATTGCTTCCATCCCAATAGAATTGACTTAATTCATGAAAGTTGGGGCTCACTATTCCAATAATTTTAAGTTTTATAATTAAGATCAAATGGTCAACTGTATACTAAATATACAGTATGCCACATAATTATTTATTTATTCGTATACAGGTTTAAGTCTAAAACATACAATATATAATTAATTAAAAATAAATGTTTAAAGAGCCTCACAACAGCAGTTTATTTTTTCAAAAATTACTGATTCTAATTCCAACAAACAGACACGATGCATACTCTAATATTAATTTTTTAAATGTTTAAATATTCTTTATAACTTGTTTGAAAGATTGTACATGGTACATTTATAACTTTTGTCAGTTGTACTGTAATAATAGGTAGGTAGTGGTTAAAAAGTCATATGCACTAAGTTCTAAAAAATCTATTAATGTTAGCAAATTCTGATGAGAATACGCATTTTGACATTTTATTTGAATTAGAATAGTCTATTTGAGTGAAAAATATACATTTTTTCATGGTTACAAAATAAATTCCTGATATATGAATGTGGGTATGTGTAATAGCTCCCTGTATACAGGTTGTCAACCATAACACTAATATTTATAATTCACACAAGTACAAAGCCGAATAATAAGAAATTGACTATACTCCTAATATATAACAGACATTTAAAAAAAAAAACAATAAATTTACAAAAAAAATTACAGGGTTAAATTAATTTATATATTAATTATTATGATTATACATAAATAAGATGAGTAGAGTAACTAAAGGATAAAATGAGAAATGAGTATATAAAAGGTAGTATAGGATAGTAGCTTTGATAGTTGACAAAATGGGGGAGACTAGATCAAGATGGCTAGGGTATGTATAAAGGAAGGGAAATTGAGGCAGTGAAGAATATGAATGTTGATGGAATGGAGAGGAAAACTGAAAAAGAGGTGGGGGTAAGTGGTGAAGAGGTGGAAGATAGTTAAATGGAAGTATAGGACTAAGGTGGCTGACCCAAATAGTTGAGAGAAGACAAAGAAGAAGAAATATAAGTAAGGATAGTATAGGATAGTATATAGGATGGGTTTTCACTCACTAGAAGCATAATTTGTGGAATAGGTGAAGTAAAAATTAAAATATAAAAAAAGAAAGATTTAATTGAATTAGAAAGAAATAAAGAGTTTGTGGTTATTTTTGTTATCAACAAAAGAGATTTAAGAAGAATATGTGTTTGAAGTACAGAGAAATGAGTTGAGGTAAACAGATCCCAAATAATTGAACTATACTCGATAAGAAAATGAAATAACGAATATAATCATGTATTTAATTGATAAAAAATATCAATAAAATGAAGCTTTGTCATTAATTTAGATATATTTAAGGAATCATGTAAACTCAAGAGCACGTTAAGAGTGTACCCAGTTTTTTGAACAAAAACTCGTCTGCCACATGCATGTGAGTATTAAATAGAGTACACTATAGCGAGATTGTGGGGCGGAAACCAGTCGCCGCCTGCATGACGGGGTACACTTTTAATGTGCTTCGAGTATAAGTACATACATTTATTAAATTGTTGAAGATTTATTAATTTAGATAGTTTGAATGTCATAAAATATTTAAGATCACTTTGAAATTTTAACAAACATAATATGACAAATTCTTATAAACAACATAAAATATAAATCAAATATACTTGTAATCGGCCATCTAATGTCCTTTGTATTGTAACACATTTACTTGGATGCGAGCCATTTGTAGTTATAGCTAGAATGAGACTATCTAACTCATCCCTCTTTTCCTAAGGTAAATATAAATAGTTTTATAATTTAATACATATTTATTATAGTTATTTATGATGCCGTTATAACATTTTGAATTATTTACATGAACTGCTTTTAATTCAAAATTTTTAGCGGTATCATAAAAACATAGTAATTGTGTACACTTAAAAAACTCAAAACAATATTATGAGCTGACAATTAAACTATGAGTACCTTTAGCTTTTTCACTAGCGATTCGATGGCTCGTTTGGCGAATCCTTCACTCTCCCATCCCTGTCGATGACACATCAAACTGTGAACGATGCTTAGACAAGCATCGGCTGATGTTGGCGCACTAGTCTGTTGCATTTCTCTAGCTAAATTTAAGAAGAAAAAAAAATGCTTAAGTATTTAATTTCTAAAAAAATCTAACGTCTCTTGAGAAATACAACGTACAAATCACAGTATAGGAGGTATACCTATCCAATAAAAACTCATTTGTTTTATATTTAAAAAATTCAATTTACAGTGGGAATATAAACGAAAGCAGTAGAAGCTGTTGGAAAATAAAATATTCATATATTCCATTACAGCTATTAAGCACTCGCAAGCACCTAGCACCAGGTATTCAATAGCATCACAGTCCTGTTGGCCCTAGCCAAAAGTTCTCGATTCTCAATCAAAAGAGTCGAAACGAATTATTATACGTACTACCTACTATTTTATAAAAATTTTTATTCCAAATTAAAATTTTTATAGGTTAGGTATTTTATATAAATTCAATCGTTTGGTTTCACGATTTGACACGAAATTGTCTGTACGGACTATCAGACGTGAAACATACATGATCACGGTCCTATACCTATACGTATCCACGACCGTTCGCGCGTTAAGACGACCGTGACACCCGTTCACTCGTCAAATTGTCTTTATCCCCTACACGTAAATGATACGTTCCTTTGGACTGATCGCGAATAATAGTCGTTAACGCTAAATTATCACCAAAGAAAATTTGATTAACGTACTTGGTTGAGGAGCTGGCGGGTGCTGTATTTGTGCCGGTTGAGCTTGTGCGTATTGTTGCGACATCATGTGTGCGTCGGTTTCCATCGGACCGTTTTTGAAATTAATAAATCACCACTCAAAATTTAATAATAATAATAATAAAAAAAAAAACAAAGAAATATCTATAAAAGATCGCTAAAATTTTGCACCGCCGCGCCGTCCACCACCAACAGCGGGTAAGTTGTTATGGTTGGTTTTCTGCGATGGGCGTGTTTTTATGTGCAGCCGTACAGGGTTTCCCAAATGGGTAAATCTCCGTGCATGTTGCAGTCGGTACGCGCGTATTTTCGAAAATCCCTTTCTGCCACTGTGATAAGGACCCATTATATTTGATAAAAGTATAGAAAAAGTATATAACACCGTGTTATATAGGTACTTACAAACACAATATATGGTCCGTGTTCGTTTTTAAATTTAAGTCGCAAGTTGTTCATTGTTATTATAATATATAGGTAAACATAATGTGTGTGTAGGATATAAGACACAATTTAACATTATTACGGGATACATTAAACTTCTGCTATATCATATCCCAATTGTACCTAACCTATAGCGAGGGACGAGTCGAAAACATATTTGTTGGGGGAGGGTATCTTTGAAATACGACTTAAAATGAAAAGTAAATAAGCAAAAAAAGTAATCAGTTTTTTTCCAATTCCAACTTCTATATTCCGAATAATTTCTTAAATTGTCGACTAAATTCCTAAATATTCCCAATATTCCTTCGAATAAAAAGGTAATCAACTTTCTCTTTTTGCTGACTACTTTCCAGTCGTGGGAGGAGGATTTAACATGATCCTACGTTTCGTCCCTGCCTATAGTATCAGTATGTCATAACTCATAGTAGATAGTACCCTGCAGTGGCGTAGCCAGGGGCCATGTTATCCTCCCATGTACCTACTTGTGATTATAAAATATAAAGACATAAAGCTAATGTTTACAATTTATTAGCAATGGCTAATAATAATTTGTCTATTGCTTTTTAATATTTCTTCCTTGTATGCTGCATTTTGATACTTTAGGTCAAATACATAATTAATACGTTTTTTTAAATAATTATTATTTCAAGAGTGTCCCTTATACCATTTATGAAGGGGAATGAACGAATTAAAAAATATATCAAACTTAAAAATACCAATATAAAATAGACATTTTAATACTAACCTTAGATTGTAAATTAGTAGGAAAATATATAAAAAGGTAGGTACCTAAATAAAAAATATATTACATTATAATATTAATATTAATATAATATATATTTACTAATAGACAAAGGCGCCCATCTAGGAAAACTCAGAGGGGGTGGCTGAGAAGTAAACTTCATAAACTTCATTTCACTAAGAAAAAAAAGTCTTTTGCACCACCGATCTAGGTCCTTAACTTTTATAAATATAACATTTTTATAGTAAGTATGGAAAAGTCAGAGGGGACATGTCCCTCTCTTCATCCCTTCCAATGGACGCTATTAAAAGAAATTAAATGAAATATTATAAATTCCACCATATAAAATATTTTGGTATAAATCCACTTTTACCAGATACTTTTTTTATGTTTGATGTAGTTTAATGCACTAATTTCAAAACTGCATTAGAAAACGTTTGGAGTGTTTTTTTAGTCTAAATGAGTAAGGAAGTTATTGGTTTTACAATAATGTTTTTGTATGTATCCACTTTTACGAGTAGGAGTTTTGTAGTAAAGGGTAGGTTAAATTTACTCAATAAAAAAAAAAAGATTTGAATTGTATTTATCGAATGTAATGGTTTTTCAAGTTATAAAGATTTGTAATTTGTGAGTTAGCATATTTAAAGCATACAGGAGGTTACATTGCATGTTATAACGCTAAATGGCTCAAAATTTCAATTTTCAATTTTTTTTGAAAATTATATAAGTACATTTTAACAATAATGAAATCAGAATTTGTCAAATGGACTTAGTTTTGAATAACTTAAAATACATAACCAGCTGACAGTAAAAGTATATGTACTGGAAGTATATATTCCTGACTTGGTACAGTGGGAAACCAGAACACCATAGTATACACAGCATTCTGTTGTTAATTTATTTTATATAGGTAAAAATTATATTTTTATTGTAGATATAATCAATAATAATAAATAATAATACATAATACCATTGATTATACTATACTACTACAGAATGCTCATTAGCATATACAATTCTTTGCGCATCAAGTGACGGAAAACGCTATGGAATGTTGTAGTTTTTAGATTCAATCTTAGGACTGCACAAGATTAAATAATATATAATATATTAGTTTCTGTTGTTATATTTGTTAATGTTAAATCTTATATTTCAATTGAATAATACAAATTAAAATATAATTTGTTGGTTTACCTTTTACCATAAAAGTATATATTATACATCATATTTTATATTAGTCACAAACTTGAAATAAATCATTAAATTATTTGTTCACTTATTTATATAAATCACAGATTATATATGAAATATAATTTTATTTAATCTGTGATACAACCACCATAGAAAAATATAATAATTGAAAAAAAAAAGTGTAATATAAACAAAACTTAGTAAAAGAAGATTTATTAAATACCGTATCCAACAACTTAATATGAAAACATCATAAATATTAGAAAAATACAAGTATTTTCCACTTTATATAAAATTGATTGCAACAAACCAAGTTTTGTACGAATTACATAAAATTACAAAAAATAACAGAATTTGTTAGCAAAAGAATTCAAAATTATATTCTATGTAAAAATGCAAAAACAGGATATCACCTATACATTATTAAAAATAATAATTATTTTATTTTATTTTTTTATTAGATAATTTATTCTTAATTAACTAGTCAATATTAATTTCGTTCCGCCAATATTTTGTTAGGTTTTTTGAACTTTTTGTTTTCATGTTTCTGGAAAATGCATTTCAAATAATTATTAATATATTAAAATGTTAAAAATAATAAAAATATTAAATTTAATTAGAGAAGTTTTAAATTTGTTAGTTTTTAAACAACTGCAACTATTTTGTAAGACAATATATTATATAAATGTCATTGTCTAGAATTTTTTTTTTTCAAATGTGGTAATAGGTGTCTTATTATAACTATTTATTTTTAACACAGACAGTATAATTTACTGTTTGAGTGATGTAAATTTGTGTATATTGCCTGTTAGACAGAATAGGAGATGGTACAGGTATAATATATATATATATCCTTTTAATGATTGAAATTGTTAATGTTATAAAATTAAGAATGTTTACCTTTGGTCCCTTAATCTTTTCTTTTGGACTATTTTCCTTTGAAGGTAAGTTGGATTCTGACCCCATTAAAGATGACTCATTAGAACTTACAGGCGAAAGCACAGGACTTATCACTGATTCACCACAATCTACTAAATAATTTTCAATAATTTCACGTCTTAATGTTGTGTTAACATAATCGGGAGAGTCTAATTGTCTTCTTTTTGGCGTATTTCCTGTGATAAAATATAAATAATTATATTATGTACATATTATTTTTTAATTCATAATCATACCTAAAGGAACACACTGCTCAGATTCATTCATAAGTAATTTTACATTTGTTTCTTGTCTGAAAAATTCTTCTTTAACACACAAACTGCCTGTACCCACACAGTCATCTTGTTTTTGTTTTAAAACTGAAAAATTGTTGTGAAATTCTTTTGAAATATTCTCAAAGTCCCCTATCAATTTGTTTGTTTCAATGACTGTTCCAGACACGTTTTCAGTAATTTTCTAAAAATTATAAATTATTTGAACAAATTAAGTGAAAATTGAGAACTATGGTTACAGATTCTAGATTATTTAATTTGGATAGATGGTGAAGGAGAAGAGATAATTTTTAACTGATTAATATAAAATTAATGTTACCAAAATATTTTTATCAACAGTCTCCACTTGTGTATGTATTTCTTGGGTCAAATTATTAAATTCTTTATTTATTGCAATTGATATCTGTGATAGTTCATTTTTGTTAGTATCACATTTTTCTGCTAATACGTTTAGTTGAGCTCCATCTGATATAGTATTTATTGTTAAACGACTCTACACAGAAACAAAACGAAAATAGTTAAAACAATAAATTAAAATTTAACATTATTGTAAAACTAAGAAATCACCTCATCTGTAAGCTGTTCAATTGGTTCAATTAAATTAGAATTTAGTTTATGTATTCTTTCTAATGATACTAAACATGGGTCTAAATCTTTTAAGCTTTCATCTTGTTTTATAAACATTTCTGTTATTTCCTTATTTTGGGTATTAAAGTTAGTATTTATTTCATCATAAACATTTGTATCCTCGGCATTCTTAATGTTTTCTAAAAATTGTGTATTGAATTGTTGAAATTGTAAAGCATAATTCATAAAATTTTCCTTAATCTTTTGAATTTTCTAAAAAATAATTCAATACTTAATAATATTTATACTAAATGGTTTACATTTTACCCAATGAATTTACTTTTAATGATTCCTGTTTTTCAATATTCATTGATAAATAGCATTTTTTTAAACGATCTGCATAAAGATTTTCAATGGATTTATTTAATTCATTTTGAGTAGTCAACCGATATTTTATTTCACAAAGCAATTCATTCATATTTTTATTGTATGAAATCACCTAGAAATAACATAAAATTATTGAATTGTAAAAATAAATATTCAGAGAAATATAATATAATATTAGTCAATGGCAATATTTCATTATTTACTATTGAACGCAAATTTTTAAGCATAATAGCAATTTATATATTATGTACCTCATTCATACGATTTGAAATGGCATCATGATATGTATTCATAGACGTAGTAACAATACTTATTGTTTCTGATTTTTGTAAAATAGCAGATTCTAATAGTTGAATTTCCTTTAATAAATTAAGAATTATTTGATCTAATTCATTTTTTCCACATTCACCACAATTTAATACATAATTTACCTAAAAATATAATTATATATTTTTATTCAAAATTATGTAAAAATAATTCCATGATAATTTTTAGTATTTATAAAAAAAATTTACTTGTTTCTTCATTTTTGAGAAAACGTTAATAGTTGCGTTATTATGATCATCTATTTTATTCATAATAATTTTTAAATCATCTATGAATGAAGTATTTTGAGTAAGCATATCATCTAAAATAACAATTGAAGAATTATAATTGTTCAAACAATATATTTTTATAACTAAAAAGTTAAAGTAGTTACCATTAAGTTTATTTTGTGTATCCAAATATTCTCTATTTTTACTTTCAAATAACGACAATGTATTTGAAAAAGAAGCATTTGTTTCCATTACTCGGTTTTTCAACCTTTCAAGCGCTGACTCGTTAGTTTTTTCTACATTCCTAGATAATACAAACATGTAAATATAGTTTAAATGAACATAATGAAATGGTATAAAAACAATTAGCAAATTAAACATACATAGTACGTTCTATTTTGTCATGAAGTAAGTTCATGTCATTTTCATAAATTTGATTCAAGCTTCTTAAGTTTGTTGATTCTTTATCGAGTTTAACAATAAGGCTGTCTCTTCTATCACGTTCATCCATAGTTTTTATCAAATCTATTTTTAAATCTCTCATAATTTCCTTAAAATAAATTATTTATTTATTTTTTATTAATAAAATTATTATTTTAATAAAATAAAAATGAAACATACTTCTTTTTTATTTAATTCTTCATTTACAGCTCTTATTGTAGCAATTTTTTCACAGATATCCAATTCATTTTTTTCCAACCTTAACACCATATCATTGTAATTTTCTTCTGCTACATAAACACCATTTTTATCCCTAGTAGCCACTAAATCTCTTTTGAGTTTTTCTATTTCATCAGTATATTCCTAAAATGAATAATTAATAATATAAATATATAAATTTATAAATTAGTTATTATATTTTACCTTGATTAAAGCTTTTTTTGTAAATTTTTGATTAACTTCTGGCTTATTTTTTATGCTCTTGGCTCTAGAAGCATAATCTAATGTGCTCATAGTTTCTTCTAAATTACAATGTGATGGAGATATAGTAGCGATAATAGATGTTTTAGTTTTACCTCCCAAAGAATCTTGCAACAAACGAGTAAGTTTTGATTCTCTATAAAAATATTAAAACAAATGATCAAATTTTAAAATTTATATACACATATTATAGATATATTTACCTATATGGAACATGAGGTGTTTGTTCTACAAGTGATGTAATACAACGACCAAGTGTTAATAAAGACTTATTGATATTTCCAGCTTCACATGCACGTCTATCAATAGCACCAGATCGTCCAATGTTTTCACTACCAGCCAAGTCTACAAGATTTAACTTACCCACCCTTACAATATCCTCATTTTCAATTGTAGATTCTTTTATATGGACAGTTATAGTGAATATAGTATGTGAACGACTAAAATACCAAAAATTTGATTTTAATTATACTAATTTGTAATACTTAAAACAAAATTAATTTACCTAGATTGAGAGTTCATTAATGTTGCAGCTGTTTGTCGCCGTTTTGATCCTTTTTCAAGTAACTTATACACTTCATTTTTATTAGCAACAATAACTTCTTCTAAACCACGGACAATAACAGAACCTTTTTTTTCTTCAAAAATTCTGTATCCAAATTGAATAAATAATTTTTATAAATGTTTAGAGAAAAAAATGAAATAAATAGGTTTTATTTATTTTTAGTACCTCAGAGATTTATGTGATGGTTCTTCTGAAGAAGATAAAAGATCAAAAATTTCTTCATTATAAAGTTCCAAAAATGATGCTCTGACTGTATGTTCAACTTGTAAAAGTCTAAGTTCATCAAACATATGACTTAAAGCACGGGGAATAATGCCTGAAACTGGGTCCTGAAATTAATAAATAGTAATTAAATATTTAGATTTAGAATTTTCAATTTAATATGAGCATGAACAAGTATTTAAATAAATATATGGCACACATATTTCACATTGTCCATTTACAAAGTGGACAAAATTCATAACCATTCCGAAAGAAAAATAGAACCTTATTTCCTGTAAATTGCATAATCATACAATCTGGATTACTTTTCATGAAATAAATACATAAACTACATATTTGAGAACAAAAAAATAAGTTTTATACATTCACTTAAAATAAAATATATACAGTAGAATCTCAATTAACAGTGTCTCGATTATCCATGCTCACTCTTCCGAAAATTTGTGTACCAAAAGTAAAGGCATATAAAGGTGTGTAAGCAGTATATTGTATGTAAGTTAAGAACAATTTGAGGCTAAAGAAAAAATACAGACAAGTTAAGCAATGGAAGCAGTTGATGTCTTCCTGAACTTCTTCAAACAAGAAAACTTTGACTTCCATGACGTCATTAATTTAAAAAAAATTAGAAAATAAGCGAGGAAAATTATTTTAAAACGTAATAAAACAAAGACTGATTATTTCATAATTCAAGCCCTGATAACTTTATAACATGACAATGTACACACATATGGATATTTACATGTATACAATTGTATACACATATGCATATAAGATATAACATTGTACATTATTGTAATTTTTTAAATAAAAAGTCTTGATTAACCATAGTTTTCATTTATCCATGTGACCCTACCCAACCAATACTCCACATAATTGAGGTTCTACTGCATATATATTAGTTTATCATATGTACTTATGTGATAGTATAAGCTTTATGAAACCATTATGTTAATAATATTTGTATACGCAATTCTATATTTTTTTAATTTTTAATCCTCTTTCCTTATTTGTTAAAACTAGATTCATCAACTTTTTTCAAATTGCAACATAATTTAAATTATAAAGTCTTAAATAATTAGTTTTTATGAAAATTCTTATTTAAAAAGTCTTATCGTTCTCACTTTTTTCATAAAACTATTATCCCCCGATGGAAAACTACAAAAAAAATTACGAACTTGTATGGGATATTAAAATAGGTACTTGGTATAATAAACAATTTCCCGTGGAAAAGCGAATATTTCCATATCTTGATTAAATTATTCTCTACAGTGACCACCAAATGGCGTTAGTTGTATGTCCATGACTTACGACATAGAAAAACAAGTTATATCCATATTGTCCAGTGAGTTATTGTTTTTATCAACAATAATAATATTTTTTTTTCTATTATCATTAAATCAAAAACAAACGTTTAACGAAATTGAGGGATGGAAGAAGTACAAAATACTTAAAAAAAAAGCGCTCTTCTACAAATCCAGGGGAATCAAACCAACATCAAAGCAAAAAAAAAAAAAAAAGGATTTACTGCCATAGTGGATTACTTAGATGAGTCATGTAAAGACTTTTACCATAACATTAAATAAACAAAACAAATTTTGTAAATAATTGCATTTTTTTTTAACGTAGAGATCACTTCTTTTTTTTTTTTTTTTAAGTAGAATACATTTTTTATATTATTATTATTTTCATATTCACATATTACATATTTACATATTATGAATTTACATATTCATATATGTTAAAGTGGATGAGTGGAGTTACTAGAGAGGATAAAATAAGGAATGAGTATATCAGAGATAGTATAGGGGTAGCTTCGATAGTAGACAAAATGAGAGAGAATAGATTAAGATGGCTCGGGCATGTATTAAGG